>CM042426.1:577147-592147 GCA_023631565.1 Gymnocephalus cernua | reverse complement strand
AGTTTTCACGCATGCCGATCACGCAGTGACACTAAACCGGTGGTGTAGTGTAGTTTTTTGAGTAGTATACTGAGTATACTGTCATTTTTTTCTCTCCCAACATTATACCGCCTTCTACTTGTCTTGTAATCGCGACTTGCAGCTCGAGAGATTTGAAAAACAAATGTTTTTGGGGCTTTTTCTGACGTTTTTGCCACTTTTGCAGACGCTTTTCGGCCTTTTCTGGCGTTTTTCTCCAATGTTTTTGTGGCTTTTTGTCTTTGATGGCTAAGTTACTTTTTTGGAGCTTCATGTCGACTAAACTGTAAGCGAGACGGCTTTATGAGACACGCAATAATCCAGTAAAAGATCCTCGACTTTTTCAATTAAATAAAAGCATGTGAAACATGTCTGGCCCTGGATGTGATTGTTAGTTTCCAGTGTGGCCTTCTGGGAAGTGGAGTTTGACAGCCCTGCTCTAGATGTATGTGAGATGCAGTGGTGGAACTTCATCTCTTCATCCTCCATTAAACGCTGCTTCTCAGCTACAGTTATGTAAGAGCAGAGTGGAACAATACAAGTGCGCCATCTAGAGGAATATAATGCTGCATATCTGCAAGACAAGTATGAGATTATTACTCTCAGTGTTTATTCAATAAATCTTTATTTTCACCCGATATAGTCAGTGTTAAACTCAACTTCACTAGAAGAAGAGACTCCCATCGAGGGCCACACATGGAGACTTTATTATCATGCTTTTATTTAAGAGGAAAAGTCAAATATCTTCTTACTGTATGTCACATTTTCTTGTCATTTTAGGAGCTATTTTTCAACATTTTTGTGTATTTTTCCGTCTTTTATTTAACTGTTGTTGTGCCTTTTTTTTTTTTTACACTTTTGTCGCATCATTCTTGACATAAAGCCCAACAAAAGTCAGCAAAAACATTTCCTCAGCCATCGTAGAATTGAACAAATCAAGAAAAACATTTTCCCGTCTTTTTTATTTGGTGCTCAACCCAAAATTTATTGTGATCCTGAATTGATATGCGGGCCGGATCAAAACCTGCGAGGTGCCGTGTTTGACACGTGTGCAATAGATAACCTATCAATTATGATGCATGTTGTGCAAACTGAGACGATCTTTTTGCTAAAATCTATTAAAATATAATCATGACTCTGATGTGGTTAGAGTCCTAATGCTCAGAAAGGCTGTGCAGAGTGTTTTAGTCATTGGAGTATTATTCATGTAGCTCCGTGTTTAACGCGATGACTTTCTGTCTTCGCTGGTTTCAGTTCTTCATGCTCATCCTCTTCATCTTCCTGGCCGAGCTGGCAGCCGCCATCCTGGCGTTCCTCTTCAGGGAACACGTGAGTACAGTCTCTGCATCCTCGGAAATGGAGCTTATTCTGCATATCAAGTTCAAGTTCAAGACCTTTTATTTATTAGTTTTGCTGCAGTAGCAAAGTTAACATCCAATACATGACAACAAAACATCAACATCAGTGAAATTTCAAATACAAGATCAGACAAATAGATAAATTAGTACCACTAACAGTACTAGTTTAAGTTCAGTGTACCTTATGTGCAGATGTTACCTGTTTAAGCAGAGAGATAGCAGAGGGTCCAGAGGAGAATTTATGTCTGTTTGTTCTGGCGGACGGCTGACTAGGGCGAGAACCAGAGGGCAGCATCTTAAATTCTCCATGCAGGGGGGGGGAACTATCAGACACGATGGATTCAGCCTTTTTCTTTACATGTCTATTCTTCGGTTCAGTTAGTTTTACCTGTTGAATCCCGACAACTTTGCTGCTAACTTTATTTACCATTGCTAACGTGATTTTCAGTGTTAAACTAAGAGAAGCATACCAGCAAATACATGAAAAAGTAAAAACAGACTCAATAAAAGATTTATAAAACATGTCATCAGAGATCTGTCTACTTGACAGAAGAGACGTTGCTGACTTTTCTTATTCTTATCCAACCTGAATATGCTGTTTACATGACCTGTATCAAATAATAGTGGAATATTGGTGTGCATGTAAACGTAATGCATGTTCCCCGTCATACTCTCACAGATGTGGACAGCCGCCACACACACACACACACACACACACACTTGTGTTTATGCTACTGTACGTTGGCATCAGTGTACAGTCAACATGTTCAGTCTTAAATTTAGATCTGCACAAACATTCACGAACATGAGCAGATTACAGAATTCATGCAAAACCGTCATGGTTACAGAAAATCTAGTTTGAGCTTCAGCTGGATGGATACGTACTACTAGTATAATGTTACTGCTACTACACTGCACATATCTGTACAGGTTGTTCATGCATTGTTCATATCACACAGCCATATTTATTCTGCTCTTATAACACTGCAGTATATTTATTGTCCTGTCTATGCACCACCAGTCTGTACCTGTATATCACATGTTGCACTTTTCTGCTTTTTTTTGCACTTCTGTTTGGACGCAAACTGCATTTTGTTGTCTTTGTACTTGTACTCTGCACAATGATAGTAAAGTTGAATCTGATCTAATGTAATACCCGGTTGTCTGTGTCTCTGTCCAGTTAACCAGAGAGTATTTCAGCAGGGAGCTGAAGCGTCACTACCAAGGACACAACACCACCGACGTCTTTACAGCCACGTGGAACGCCATCATGACCACGGTGAAGCATCCATTTTATAACTACCACTCCTTTGTTTTGCATTCGTCCCACCTTATATTATCAACCCAGTGTGACAACAACACCACGTTCCCTCCCTTCATGTGTCTCTGTAGTTCGACTGCTGTGGCGTAAGTGGCCCTGAAGACTTTGAGGAGAGCCTCTTCAGGCTCCTCCGCCCCAGTAAGATGGTCCCCGAGGCCTGTTGCCAGAGGAACAGTTACTCCGGAGACGTCAGTGTGGAGCAGTGCGTGAGCGGCAGCGTGGTCTTCAGACACAACAAGGTCAGTACAGAGACCATGAGAAATGTACACACCGCAGGGTAAATAAACTCCTGAAAGCAGAGCGCTGGAAGACTCTTTAAGTGAAAGTAGAAGTGCAGCAATTTGAAAACAATCCACTACACTACTAGCCGCGAACCGGGCTGCAACGTTACCCTACAGGACACATGTGCAACGTCAATTTACATCCACTAAAAGTTCTGTTGTTGCTGCTGACAGACTCAGATTATTATTCTAAGAGTCTGACAACATTATGGGATGGATCCCTACAGAGATAGACCTTTTAGTTAAAGAGTAAGATCCTTTTAGTTTAACATGAAACAGCCCCGAAATCACCATCACCAAACTACACCAGACTCCATATAAATAATCAGGACTTTTAGCGTGTATAGGGCCAGACTCCATGTAAATAATCAGGACTTTTAGCGTGTATAGGGCCAGACTCCATGTAAATAATCAGGACTTTTAGCGTGTATAGAGCCAGACTCCATGTAAATAATCAGGACTTTTAGCGTGTATAGAGCCAGACTCCATGTAAATAATCAGGACTTTTAGCGTGTATAGAGCCAGACTCCATGTAAATAATCAGGACTTTTAGCGTGTATAGAGCCAGACTCCATGTAAATAATCAGGACTTTTAGCGTGTATAGAGCCAGACTCCATGTAAATAATCAGGACTTTTAGCGTGTATAGAGCCAGACTCCATGTAAATAATCAGGACTTTTAGCATGTATAGAGCCAGACTCCATGTAAATAATCACTACTTTTAGCGTGTATAGAGCCAGACTCCATGTAAATAATCACTACTTTTAGCGTGTATAGAGCCAGACTCCATGTAAATAATCAGGACTTTTAGCGTGTATAGAGCCAGACTCCATGTAAATAATCACTACTTTTAGCGTGTATAGAGCCAGACTCCATGTAAATAATTAGGACTTTTAGCGTGTATAGAGCCAGACTCCATGTAAATAATCACTACTTTTAGCGTGTATAGAGCCAGACTCCATGTAAATAATCACTACTTTTAGCGTGTATAGAGCCAGACTCCATGTAAATAATCAGGACTTTTAGCGTGTATAGAGCCAGACTCCATGTAAATAATCACTACTTTTAGTGTGTATAGAGCCAGACTCCATGTAAATAATCAGGACTTTTAGCGTGTATAGAGCCAGACTCCATGTAAATAATCAGGACTTTTAGCGTGTATAGAGCCAGACTCCATGTAAATAATCAGGACTTTTAGCGTGTATAGAGCCAGACTCCATGTAAATAATCAGGACTTTTAGCGTGTATAGAGCCAGACTCCATGTAAATAATCACTACTTTTAGCGTGTATAGAGCCAGACTCCATGTAAATAATCACTACTTTTAGCGTGTATAGAGCCAGACTCCATGTAAATAATCACTACTTTTAGCGTGTATAGAGCCAGACTCCATGTAAATAATCAGGACTTTTAGCGTGTATAGAGCAAGACTCCGTGTAAATAATCAGGACTTTTAGCGTGTATAGAGCCAGACTCCATGTAAATAATCACTACTTTTAGCGTGTATAGAGCCAGACTCCATGTAAATAATCACTACTTTTAGCGTGTATAGAGCCAGACTCCATGTAAATAATCACTACTTTTAGCGTGTATAGAGCCAGACTCCATGTAAATAATCAGGACTTTTAGCGTGTATAGAGCAAGACTCCGTGTAAATAATCACTACTTTTAGCGTGTATAGAGCCAGACTCCATGTAAATAATCAGGACTTTTAGCGTGTATAGAGCCAGACTCCATGTAAATAATCAGGACTTTTAGCGTGTATAGAGCCAGACTCCATGTAAATAATCACTACTTTTAGCGTGTATAGAGCCAGACTCCATGTAAATAATCACTACTTTTAGCGTGTATAGAGCCAGACTCCATGTAAATAATCACTACTTTTAGCGTGTATAGAGCCAGACTCCATGTAAATAATCAGGACTTTTAGCGTGTATAGAGCCAGACTCCATGTAAATAATCACTACTTTTAGCGTGTATAGAGCCAGACTCCATGTAAATAATCAGGACTTTTAGCGTGTATAGAGCCAGACTCCATGTAAATAATCACTACTTTTAGCGTGTATAGAGCCAGACTCCATGTAAATAATTAGGACTTTTAGCGTGTATAGAGCCAGACTCCATGTAAATAATCACTACTTTTAACGTGTATAGAGCCAGACTCCATGTAAATAATCACTACTTTTAGCGTGTATAGAGCCAGACTCCATGTAAATAATCACTACTTTTAGCATGTATAGAGCCAGACTCCATGTAAATAATCAGGACTTTTAGCGTGTATAGAGCCAGACTCCATGTAAATAATCACCACTTTTAGTGTGTATAGAGCCAGACTCCATGTAAATAATCAGGACTTTTAGCGTGTATAGAGCCAGACTCCATGTAAATAATCAGGACTTTTAGCGTGTATAGAGCCAGACTCCATGTAAATAATCACTACTTTTAGCGTGTATAGAGCCAGACTCCATGTAAATAATCACTACTTTTAGCGTGTATAGAGCCAGACTCCATGTAAATAATCACTACTTTTAGCGTGTATAGAGCCAGACTCCATGTAAATAATCAGGACTTTTAGCGTGTATAGAGCAAGACTCCGTGTAAATAATCAGGACTTTTAGCGTGTATAGAGCCAGACTCCATGTAAATAATCACTACTTCTAGCGTGTATAGAGCCAGACTCCATGTAAATAATCACTACTTTTAGCGTGTATAGAGCCAGACTCCATGTAAATAATCAGGACTTTTAGCGTGTATAGAGCCAGACTCCATGTAAATAATCAGGACTTTTAGCGTGTATAGAGCAAGACTCCGTGTAAATAATCAGGACTTTTAGCGTGTATAGAGCCAGACTCCATGTAAATAATCACTACTTTTAGCGTGTATAGAGCCAGACTCCATGTAAATAATCACTACTTTTAGCGTGTATAGAGCCAGACTCCATGTAAATAATCAGGACTTTTAGCGTGTATAGAGCCAGACTCCATGTAAATAATCACTACTTTTAGCGTGTATAGAGCCAGACTCCATGTAAATAATCACTACTTTTAGCGTGTATAGAGCCAGACTCCATGTAAATAATCACTACTTTTAGCGTGTATAGAGCCAGACTCCATGTAAATAATCAGGACTTTTAGCGTGTATAGAGCCAGACTCCATGTAAATAATCACTACTTTTAGTGTGTATAGAGCCAGACTCCATGTAAATAATCAGGACTTTTAGCGTGTATAGAGCCAGACTCCATGTAAATAATCACTACTTTTAGCGTGTATAGAGCCAGACTCCATGTAAATAATCAGGACTTTTAGCGTGTATAGAGCCAGACTCCATGTAAATAATCACTACTTTTAGCGTGTATAGAGCCAGACTCCATGTAAATAATCAGGACTTTTAGCGTGTATAGAGCCAGACTCCATGTAAATAATCAGGACTTTTAGCATGTATAGAGCCAGACTCCATGTAAATAATCACTACTTTTAGCGTGTATAGAGCCAGACTCCATGTAAATAATCACTACTTTTAGCGTGTATAGAGCCAGACTCCATGTAAATAATCACTACTTTTAGCGTGTATAGAGCCAGACTCCATGTAAATAATCACTACTTTTAGCGTGTATAGAGCCAGACTCCATGTAAATAATCAGGACTTTTAGCGTGTATAGAGCCAGACTCCATGTAAATAATCACTACTTTTAGCGTGTATAGAGCCAGACTCCATGTAAATAATCACTACTTTTAGCGTGTATAGAGCCAGACTCCATGTAAATAATCACTACTTTTAGCGTGTATAGAGCCAGACTCCATGTAAATAATCAGGACTTTTAGCGTGTATAGAGCAAGACTCTGTGTAAATAATCACTACTTTTAGCGTGTATAGAGCCAGACTCCATGTAAATAATCACTACTTTTAGCGTGTATAGACACACACAAGACCTGGACTACACTGCATAGAGACGCTTTAAATGTGAAGTTAAAAATGATTTACACCCAGGTGAGTATTATAATGCCATGCACATTTAAATAGTCTAAAACATGTTATAACAGAACAATGGACACACCACCGTGTCAGAGTAATGAAATATGGTTTTATAACCAGTCAGCCTTCTTCATATCTGTGTGTTTTGCGTCTGCAGGGCTGTTACTCTGCGGTGGTGGACTACTTTGAGACGTACATTTACACAGCCGGAGCTCTGGCCATCGTGGTGCTGACAATTGAAGTAGGTTTTCTCACTTCTTTATATTAAAATACTGAATCATTTTAAAAGATTGTTCTTATTTTGATGAAAGGGATTCAGGACAGTGATGTCGGGTTTCTTAAATTCCAAGAAAACTAGTTAAAAACAGCACATTGAAAAATTCCACATTCTACATTAAAGGTGTAATGGAGGATTTTCCTGAATTTTAGAAAAGAACCGCCCTCTCCACTTTTTGAAAAAATGCTCCCGAGAGGGAACGCCTATTAAACGTGTGCACGAGAGAGCGTGCACGAGCCTGGTTCTCCTCGTGCACGCTCTGTTTACAAGTTGCTGTCGGCATGGCTCTACAAGCCGACTTTCCAAAAGAAGATTTGCACTTTTTCCACTACGTCAGACTCTCCACCGGTAAGTGGAAATCTATTTAGGACAAGCATCTCTATAGCTAACGTTAGCATGCTACAGGCCAACAAACAAGCTATTGCCGAGAGGGTGTTTTTCTGTCTGAGTGTCTGACGGGAACAATAATCTTTGACATCGGTCCAGTATTAAGAGAGATCGCTGCAGTCAGCAGCGGAGAAACAAGCTGTAATGTAAGTTAACAGGACAATCGTGCATCTTGTATTAACCTTCACTAAAGTTCTCGTTTTGTCGCTGCCAAACTCAGGTTAATATTCTAAGTATCTGACAACATTATGGAAAGTATTTCTAAGGAAGTCGACCTTTCTGTTAAAGAGTAAGATACTTTTTTTAAACATAATCATCTGTGAAATTGCATTCACTAAACCCACCAGACTCCATGTAAATAAACAGTAATTTAAGCATCGTAACATACACTTCATTCAAAGTCAACAGAAACAAAATTAAATTATAAAAAGACATTTTGAGTTGTCTTTCCACTTTTCCAACCATCGCAACTCTAGTTGTGGTTGACATAAACACATAGTTTACAGATTTACATGTGAGAATATGTTGGCTCTATACACGCTAAAAGTAGTGATTATTTACATGGAGTCTGGCTCTATACACGCTAAAAGTAGTGATTATTTACATGGAGTCTGGTGGGTTTAGCGCTAGCGACTTCAGAGCTGTTTCTGGTTAAACAGAAAGGTCTCAAAGAGGTTTTAAAGGTCTATCTCAGTAGGGATCCATCCCATAATGTTGTCAGACACTTAGAATATTAATCTAACCTGTCAGTGGCAAAACAAGCACTTTTGTGAAGCTAAATACAAGCTGGACAATCGCCCCGTTAACTTACATCGTAGCTTGTTTCTCCGCTGCCGACTGCAGCGATTCCGGCACAAAATGAACCTAGGGGTTAATAACACATGTGTACCGAGTAGGTACCAGGTATACCCTAACCCTAACCCTAACCCTTGCCTAATCCAGGCAGCGCTGCCTGGAAGACGACGTTGGGGGCTTAAAACACCAAACGCCCGTAACTGTACAGAATGATGTTTTTCCAGCAGTTTATTTTTTTAGCCGTTTCTGATCTGTGTCTCGTGTCTCTCTGCAGCTCTTCGCCATGGTGTTTGCCATGTGTTTGTTCAGAGGCATCCAGTAACCGCTGCGTCCACGCGCACCACCGGCAGCCGTCAGAAAGGCACGAGCAGGAGGAAAACAAAAACTGTAAAATATGGAATGTATTTTGTACAGTGATAGTTTGCGTGTCTCATTGGTTTTGTGACATCATTTTGTACTTTGAGGTACTGCTATAGACACACACACACACCTGTGGATGAGGTTCTGCTCTGTCCGCTCTGTTCTTCTCAAAAGTAAAGGATTAACACTGGTGCTGAGTCAAGTTCTTCAAGCTAAACTCTGAAGGTAGACTGATTTATAGATGGCCACTTCAGTCCAGGACCAATCTGCGTCCTGGACACTGGTCCCAAAGCTGGAAACGCACACGAGCTATTGCATGAATATAGCGTCGATGTGGCCATGATGGTTGATTTTCAGGATCTCGGAGGGTCTGCACAACACAGTTCAGGTACAACAAGCACATGTTATCCCACAGTGAGCCTCAGAACAGTCAAAGCTGTCAGGATTACAACAGAAATGTGAATCAACAGTGGACGTGAGGTGCTTAAAGGAACATGCCGACTTATTGGGACATTAGCTTATTCACCGTAACCCCGACAGTTAGACAAGTCCATACATACCCTTCTCATCTCCGTGCGTGTCGTAACTCTGTCTGACGGCTCCACCATTAGCTTAGCTTAGCACAGATCCTGGAGGTAACATGTTCCTATTTACATGTAGCACATGCTACTTGGGCGGAGTGATATGCTGCAGCACTGAGCAGAGCTGCAGCATATCACTCCGCCCAAGTAGCAGTGCTTCCCTTTCTGAGAATATAGTTCCCAGTATGTATACAGTTAGAAGATGGCTGTGTGTCATGTGACGTTGTTATTTGTACACGCTGTGACTATACAAATCACAACATGGAAATACGAACATGTTGCCGTTATTTTGTCACTTACTCGGAGCAGTAGGCTAGTTGGAACCAGTTACCTCCAGGATCTGGTCTAAGCTAGGCTAGTTGGAACCAGTTACCTCCAGGATCTGGTCTAAGCTAGGCTAGTTGGAACCAGTTACCTCCAGGATCTGGTCTAAGCTAGGCTAGTTGGAACCAGTTACCTCCAGGATCTGTGCTAAGCTAGGCTAGATGGAACCAGTTACCTCCAGGATCTGGTCTAAGCTAGGCTAGATGGAACCAGTTACCTCCAGGATCTGGTCTAAGCTAGGCTAGATGGAGCCGGTTACCTCCAGGATCTGTGCTAAGCTAGGCTAGATGGAGCCGGTTACCTCCAGGATCTGTGCTAAGCTAGGCTAGATGGAGCCGGTTACCTCCAGGATCTGTGCTAAGCTAGGCTAGATGGAACCAGTTACCTCCAGGATCTGGTCTAAGCTAAGCTAGATGGAGCCGGTTACCTCCAGGATCTGTGCTAAGCTAGGCTAGATGGAGCCGGTTACCTCCAGGATCTGTGCTAAGCTAGGCTAGATGGAACCAGTTACCTCCAGGATCTGTGCTAAGCTAGGCTAGATGGAACCAGTTACCTCCAGGATCTGTGCTAGGCTAAGCTAATGGTGGAGCCGTCAGACAGAGTTACGACACGCACGGAGATGAGAAGGGTCTGTATGGACTTGTCTAACTGTCGGGGTTACAGTGAATAAGCTAATGTCCCAATAAGTCGGCGTGTTCCTTTAATGGGGCCTCATGCAAGAACATTTGTTGTATTCTCATCGCTGGCGCGTGGTGGCTGCTCTGTGCACGTGTTGCTTACTCTTATACATGCAGGTGCCATTCTTTCCCTCTCCCTATGCTGACGTAGTTTCACGCCTGTACACTCTCGGCCGTTGCATTGATAGTGTAAACAACAACAAATTCAGTCTTCGTACAAAAGGTTCTTGCATGAGGCTCATTGTCAACAACACGTCATGAATCATTGAAGGTGACGTCAGAGTCTATATATGTTTACAGTAGTCTGTACACTCACGCAGGGTTCAGTGTAAAGCATTACAATGAGGAGTTTTCCGTATTTAAGTTTGTCGTGGAGCACCTGTACATTAATTGAATGTGTTGATATGTAAATATGCCTCGGAGGGGCTGCGCCAGTGTACAGCGTGATCATGTTGATGTTGTCAGTAGTTAAATGAAATGGAAGTTTGGCTTAATTGTCATTTTACTGTTAATTGTGTTTTCAGTTGATTTGTATAAATGGCACTGATTGATATTAAACTAATTGCTGTGATTTTAGTGGTGTGACATTTTATTTATCCCCATGAGGGTCCAAACCGACCTCATAATGCCTGTTTAGTTAACCCTAAACAGAGGTGGAAAGACTACAAAAATATTCCACAATATACTAATTTGTGGCCACGAAATGCTAATTTGTGGCAATGAAATAGCATTTTGGGGATAATGACGTAGCCTAACTATAATGTGGGCAGTTCTGCTATACCTGTGTGGGGCACATAGGCTACCCAGAGACAGCTAAGGGTGCAGTCATGGACAGAGATGATTTGATTGAATTGTATTTTAGGCTGGGAATGAGTTATAAAGACATTCTAAAAAGCCTGGTATTGCAAGAGGCATTTAAACAGAATATTGAGAGCCCGGATGCGTATTATACAGTGTAGGGCTGTTTTTGTTAACTCCTTCAGTAAAACAAGATTAACTTGATGAAACACGGACAAATTCTTTTGGAACTTCTGTTAGGATTTCCCCCATCGCACAAATACTGCAAACACCTCAAACAAAAAAAACAAAAAAAACACAGGATCACATATCAAGGAGTCTTGTGGTGCCTGGTAACCATAGATTCAGTGCATCATCATGATGCTGCGGCTTGTAAACTGATATAACTGTGAAAACAAAAGTGATACGAGGCAGGCAACGTTTCTGAACTTTGTGCTGCAGGTCCTTGATATTCCTGAATTATATTCACACATTCAAGTACTTGAACGTGTGGAGTTATCCATCACCAAATGTGGAGAACACCTCTCGAACAGACTGGGACGGCTGCACTGTACCTCGGACTGGTCCTGTCACATCTGGTTGGAGAAGGTACGTTTTACGACACAAAGAATCGGATGTAATTCAACAAGTTGAAAGTGTCTCTTTGTTTAGATAAATGTGTCACATGATGATCTTATTGATTAGATTATTATTCACATTTCTGATGTTAATGCTGCGTTCCAGACACAATTTTTAGCCCGTAAGTTACGACTTCAAGTCACGACTCACGACTTGGTAGCGTTCCAGGTTTCAGTTTAGGCTACCTAACGTTAATGTTAGCTAGTAGCTACGCTGACGTTAACGTTAGCTAGTAGCTACGCTGACGTTAGCTAGCGGCTACCTAACGTTAATGTTAGCTAGTAGCTACGCTGACGTTAGCTAGCGGCTACCTAACGTTAATGATAGCTAGTAGCTACTAGTTAACGTTAATGTTAGCTAGTAGCTACTAGCTACTAGCTAACATTAACGTTAGGTAGTAGCTACGCTGACGTTAGCTAGCGGCTACCTAACGTTAATGTTAGCTAGTAGCTACGCTGACGTTAGCTAGCGTATTATTTTTTATTTTTATTTAACCTTTATTTAACCAGGAAGAGACTCATTGAGATTAAAAATGTCATTTTCAAGAGCGTCCTGGCCGAGGCAGGCAGCAGTACAACCACACATACAGTACATGCAAATACAAAATACACAAAAAACACTAATAACATAGAACAACAGAAACAGCAAATCCCTCAAAGTCAACCAGAATGCTAATAAACACGTCAGGTAAAACATCTGCAGCCAGATGTGGCTCCGCCTCCAAGTCAAACAACATCCTCTTAAAAGCGACCAATGAGAGCAGTTCTAGTAAGTTTCATGGGTTTCTGTAACTTGTTCCATGTAGAAGGGGCAGCAAACTTAAACGCCTGTGTTCCCCAGCTCAGTTCTAACGTTAGCTAGCGGCTACGCTGACGTTAGCTAGCGGCTACGCTGATGTTAGCTAGCGGCTACCTAACGTTGACGTTAGCTAGCGCTAGCTTATGCTAGCGATTTCTAGTCAGCGACATATTTTGGGCTTCATTTAATAAACATAACCTGTAGTAGTACACAATCGTATGTGTACTGTTTTGATTACAATGTGCGGAATTACTTCACGTTGCCTATTTATGTCTATTTATTTATATTTCACCGGCGTCTGTATAGCATCAACAGGGGTCGCCATTGTTGTTTATGCGCGTGTAACTGGGAGAACAGCGATCTGGTACGAGGTCACGGGAGACTGGCGTTCCAGGGCGCTTTCACGGGTAGAAGGTGGTGAAAACACCAGTTACGGGTCGCCTGGAACGCAGCATAAAGCAGTGGCCCCCAACCTTTTAGGTCTGAGGTACCCCCACATAGAGGATGGATACCCGACCCGAGCCTGACAGGACCCGACGGGCCGGGCCGGGCTCGGACAGATATTTAGAAACGATGTTCTGGTTCGGGTCTGGCTCGGTCACATCAGCGCGATAAGGCGTTGAACATTTAAAATTTAAAACAGCTTATTATGTAGGTAGCCAATGGGTCCACAAGACTGTTACTTGTAGTGGAGTATTTTCACAGTGTGGTATAAGTACTTTTACTTAAAGGTCCAATGTGTAGGACTTTCTCCCATCTAGCGTTGAGATCGTATATCAATCAACTCTCTCGCCACTCAGGTCAAAGTACGTATTCCAGCTACGGCAGCCTTCACGCTGCAAAAAGCCGTCTCTTGCTCTTTCCAATATCATTTTTCTTTTTCTGGGCGAAGAAGAAGAAGAAGACTCCTGTTCCTGAAATGTGGATTTTGAATATGTGTGGTCCTCCGTGTTTCCTTCTTCTAACTTGCCGGGGCCGGGAAGCTACAATACCCGTTAGCAGCGTTAGCAGCAGCTGTGAGTTTATCATGTGACGACGAAAACGTGAAAGGTGGAGCAGTATGTCCTGTATGTCCCTCACTGGCTACCGTATTTTAAGATGGAGCATCAATATGGAGCGTCTACACCAGTTCATGTATGAATATGGAGCGTCTACACCAGTTCATGTATGAATATGGAGCGTCTACACCAGTTCATGTATGAATATGGAGCGTCTACACCAGTTCATGTATGAATATGGAGCGTCTACACCAGTTCATGTATGAATATGGAGCGTCTACACCAGTTCATGTATGAATATGGAGCGTCTACACCAGTTCATGTATGAATATGGAGCGTCTACACCAGTTCATGTATGAATATGGAGCGTCTGCACCAGTTCATGTATGAATATGGAGCGTCTACACCAGTTCATGTATGAATATGGAGCGTCTACACCAGTTCATGTATGAATATGGAGCGTCTACACCAGTTCATGTATGAATATGGAGCGTCTACACCAGTTCATGTATGAATATGGAGCGTCTACACCAGTTCATGTATGAATATGGAGCGTCTACACCAGTTCATGTATGAATATGGAGCGTCTACACCAGTTCATGTATGAATATGGAGCGTCTACACCAGTTCATGTATGAATATGGAGCGTCTACACCAGTTCATGTATGAATATGGAGCGTCTGCACCAGTTCATGTATGAATATGGAGCGTCTACACCAGTTCATGTATGAATATGGAGCGTCTACCCCAGTTCATGTATGAATATGGAGCGTCTACCCCAGTTCATGTATGAATATGGAGCGTCTACACCAGTTCATGTATGAATATGGAGCGTCTGCACCAGTTCATGCAAACACAAATGTAACATTTCCAGCCAATAGGAATACTTTGAATTGATGGTGGTGGTAAATATTCATGAAAAAGGACACGTTTGTGAACGAGCAACACAGATTCTGATAATAAACAACTAAAAACGTTACACACTGGACCTTTAAGTAAAGGCTCTGAATACTTCTACCACCTCTGTGTAAAATAGAAACTATGAGCTAAAAGAGGCTGAAAAGCACCGTAGAGCTGCATAGTTAGAGATGTTTTTTTGTCTGGGTTTTGTGACGCCGAATCTCTCTTCCACGCTCTCGTGTCTCCAGGCAGCGTGGTGAAAGTGCTCTGTCAGCAGGGTCAGCAGGTCACTTTGCCCTGTTCGTACCACTATGAGGACCACGCTCACATCTCCCAGCTGTCCGTGCAGTGGAGGAGTCCACACAACGAGCTGCTGTGTCACTACATCAAACATAAAGCTTACCAGAACTGCAGCGAGGGCTACGCCATCACCTACAGCCCCGGCAGCATCGCGCTCACCATCCAACACGTCAGCATGGAGGATTTTGGGGCTCACGTTTGTTCTGTGAGCAAACGACATGAGTTCTCTGACTACAG
>CM042426.1:519647-567147 GCA_023631565.1 Gymnocephalus cernua | reverse complement strand
AGGCCGCCGGGCGGAGTTGCTAAGAACTTGCAATATATCACTATTATCAGACCGGCCCCCGCGGCCTCGAAACAGACACTACCGGCCCACCGGGAAAAGTCACGACTCTCCCGATTGCCACTCCGCTACTGGTGGCCCAGAGCAAAATCCAAAACCCTCTCTGAAAAAAAGAGAAATGAAATGAGTCCATTGTTTATTATACTTCGGTGAAAGGCTGAATGTTTAAGGTCACTGTTGGAAAATATGTGCAAACGGCTCAAGGTTTCCTTTCTTCCAGTGTAACGTTATCACCAACAGGATACGATACGCTTCAACGATCGTGGCTTCGGTGGTCTTAAGCTGAGTAGAAGTGCAAGTCATTGCCGAACAAAAAGGAGCAGACTATGTAGTGGACAACTGATAGGCGAGGGGTAGGAGGCCACCAGAGAGAGAGAGAGCAGAGGATTTAACACAAAGCACTGTTAACTCCAGGGATCGAATGCATGTCACCAGGCTGAAGACTGAAGCTGTCAGGAATTTGGGGTTGTTGACCTACAGAAATCTTTATTACATTGGTCCTATGTTGTCTAAATCTAAGACTAGGACTAATGGGAAAAACAGCTTTTGAAATTGGTCCAGTATTAAGCAAGGTTGTAACACAAGCTGCAATGTGCTGTAAGTTATTGGGAAATTGCACATCTCCAAAATCTGTCCACTAAAAGTTCTGTTGTTGCTGCTGACAGACTCAGATTATTATTCTAAGTGTCTGACAACATTATGGGATGGATCCCTACAGAGATAGAGCTTTTAGTTAAAGAGTAAGATCCTTTTAGTTTAACATGAAACAGCCCCGAAATCACCATCACCAAACTACACCAGACTCCATGTAAATAATCAGGACTTTTATCATCGTAAAACACACTGCATTCAAAGAGGACATTATTTACATGGAGTCTGGCTCTATACACGCTAAAAGTAGTGATTATTTACATGGAGTCTGGCTCTATACATGCTAAAAGTAGTGATTATTTACATGGAGTCTGGCTCTATACATGCTAAAAGTAGTGATTATTTCCATGGAGTCTGGCTCTATACACGCTAAAAGTAGTGATTATTTCCATGGAGTCTGGCTCTATACACGCTAAAAGTAGTGATTATTTACATGGAGTCTGGCTCTATACACGCTAAAAGTAGTGATTATTTACATGGAGTCTGGCTCTATACACGCTAAAAGTAGTGATTATTTACATGGAGTCTGGCTCTATACACGCTAAAAGTCCTGATTATTTACATGGAGTCTGGTGTAGTTTGGTGATGGTGATTTCGGGGCTGTTTCATGTTAAACTAAAAGGATCTTACTCTTTAACTAAAAGGTCTATCTCTGTAGGGATTCATCCCATAATGTTGTCAGACTCTTAGAATAATAATCTGAGTCTGTCAGCAGCAACAACAGAACTTTTAGTGGACAGAAATTGAAGGATCACTATTGACTATTAACTTACATTGCAGCTTGTTTCATTGACTGCTGACTGACTGCTTGCTGACTGACTGCTGACTGACTGCTGACTGACTGACTGCTGACTGAATGCTGACTGACTGACTGCTGACTGAATGCTGACTGACTGCCTGCTGATTGCTGACTGACTGCTTGCTGACTGAATGCTGACTGACTGCTGACTGACTGCTGACTGACTGCCTGCTGATTGCTGACTGACTGCTTGCTGACTGACTGACTGCTGACTGACTGACTGACTGACTGCTTGCTGACTGACTGACTGCTGACTGACTGACTGACTGACTGACTGACTGACTGACTGCTTGCTGACTGACTGACTGCTGACTGACTGCTTGCTGACTGACTGCTGACTGATTGCTGACTGACTGCTTGCTGACTGACTGCTGACTGATTGCTGACTGACTGCTTGCTGACTGACTGCTGACTGCTTGCTGACTGACTGATTGCTGACTGACTGCTGACTGCTGACTGACTGACTGACTGACTGACTGCTGACTGACTGACTGACTGACTGATTGCTGACTGACTGCTGACTGCTGACTGACTGACTGACTGACTGCTTGCTGACTGACTGACTGCTGACTGACTGCTTGCTGACTGACTGCTGACTGACTGACTGACTGCTGACTGACTGACTGACTGACTGATTGCTGACTGACTGCTGACTGCTGACTGACTGACTGACTGACTGACTGATTGCTGACTGACTGACTGACTGACTGACTGCTGACTGCAGTGGTCTTGTTTAACACTGGACCAAATTCAAAGATTGTTGTTCCCATATATAGATATAGTACTACCGTATATATATATATATATATATATATATATATATATATATATATACATATATATATTTATCTATATATATAGATAAATATATATATGTATATATATATATATATATCTATATATATATAGATATATCTATATATATAGATAAATATATATATGTATATCTATATATATATAAATATAGTACTATATCTATATCTATATATATATATATATATATATACATATATATATTTATCTATATATATAGATATAGTACTATACATATATATATATATATATATATATAAATCTATATCTATATATATATATATATATATATATATATATCTATATCTATATATATATATATATATAGATATAGATTTATATATATATTTATATATATATATATATATATATATATATAAATCTATATCTATATATATATATATATATATATATATATATATATATATATATATATATAGATATAGATTTATCCCATCAGACACTTCGACATAGAAAGGGACATTTCCAGAAGGTTCTTTAACGCAGCATCATTTAGCCCCATCCGCTCGTCACGTGCTGCAGTGTGACTCTGATCCAATGGGAGAGCTTACAGTGGAACACGGGTCGTGGGCGTGACGCGGTACATTGTGTCGTCATGACGTAAACACGTGTGTACTTCTTAAGTTTCCAACTGTTTTTATTTATTTTTTTGTGCAATGCTTACTGTGTGAGAGAGAGTGTGTGTGTGTGTGTGTGTGTGTTTGTGTGTGTGTGTGTGTGTGTGTGAGTGAGAGACAGTCTGTGGGGGGGGGCTCCAGAGAGGAGAGGAGAGAGGGTTGTGCCCCGCCCCTCTCGGACACGTTGCCCAGGGAGAGGCTGCACGGGCTGCATGGGACTCCTGCCTCTCCTCCTCCTGCTCCATGGTCTCACTCCGTCAGCAGGGAGCCTGATCCCGGTCCCGTCCGGTCCCGGTCCTGGTCCTGTCCGCTGCATGTTCTCAACTCATCGAGCCGGACGGGAAACATACGGTTCACTTCTGGTAAGTGCACGGTCTGCTGCTCTCACACACACACACACACACACACACACACACACACACACACACACACACACACACACACACACACACACACGCATGCACGCACGCACGCACACACACATGCATGCACGCACGCGCGCCTCTGCTTTCAACCCTCACTACTCACCTGTATTACACCGGGAGACGTTCGTTCCGCGGAGCTGAGAGGCTGCAGCGCACCCTCCGGATAACACGCACACAGGTCGGGTTATGTCTGCGTCCTGAGCCCAATAACGATTATTTACATTATCGATTAATCTGTCAGTTATTTTCTGTGAATGGTGGAAAAATGTGGATCAGTTTCCTAAAAAAAAATAAAATAAAAAAAGCCCAAGATGACGTCGTCACGTCTTGTTTACCGTCCCAGAGGAGAAACTAGAAACATATTCTCTTCAACTAGCTGGGATTTTAAAACATTGATTATCAAAATAGTTGAGGACTAATCGATTAATCTTTGCAGCTTTTTTAGTGTCCCCTGCTGGTTAAGCTTCCGTAGTTTTTTGATCAGTTATGTTTCGAATGTACTCCTCTGGTACGATGTGTGTTGTGGGTCTACACCTGTCTCTCTGTGTGGACCTACATGACGGGCCGTGTCCCTTGTATCAGCAGCGTGTGTGTGGACCTACATGACGGGCCGTGTCCCTTGTATCAGCGTGTGTGTGGACCTACATGACGGGCCGTGTCCCTTGTATCAGCAGCGTGTGTGTGGACCTACATGACGGGTCGTGTCCCTTGTATCAGCGCGTTTGTGGACCTACATGACGGGCCGTGTCCCTTGTATCAGTGTGTGTGGACCTACATGACGGGCCGTGTCCCTTGTATCGGCAGCGTGTGTGTGGACCTACATGACGGGTCGTGTCCCTTGTATTGGCAGCGTGTGTGTGGACCTACATGACGGGTCGTGTCCCTTGTATCAGCAGCGTGTGTGTGGACCTACATGACGGGTCGTGTCCCTTGTATTGGCAGCGTGTGTGTGGACCTACATGACGGGTCGTGTCCCTTGTATCAGCAGCGTGTGTGGACCTACATGACGGGTCGTGTCCCTTGTATCAGCGTGTGTGTGGACCTACATGACGGGCCGTGTCCCTTGTATCAGCGTGTGTGTGGACCTACATGACGGGCCGTGTCCCTTGTATCAGCGTGTGTGTGGACCTACATGACGGGCCGTGTCCCTTGTATCAGCGTGTGTGTGTGGACCTACATGACGGGCCGTGTCCCTTGTATCAGCGTGTGTGTGGACCTACATGACGGGCCGTGTCCCTTGTATCAGCGTGTGTGTGGACCTACATGATGGGTCGTGTCCCTTGTATCAGCGTGTGTGTGGACCTACATGACGGGCCGTGTCCCTTGTATCAGCGTGTGTGTGGACCTACATGACGGGCCGTGTCCCTTGTATCAGCGTGTGTGTGTGGACCTACATGACGGGCCGTGTCCCTTGTATCAGCGTGTGTGTGGACCTACATGACGGGCCGTGTCCCTTGTATCAGCGTGTGTGTGGACCTACATGACGGGCCGTGTCCCTTGTATCAGCGTGTGTGTGGACCTACATGACGGGTCGTGTCCCTTGTATCAGCGTGTGTGTGTGGACCTACATGACGGGCCGTGTCCCTTGTATCAGCAGCGTGTGTGTGGACCTACATGACGGGTCGTGTCCCTTGTATCAGCGTGTGTGTGTGGACCTACATGACGGGTCGTGTCCCTTGTATCGGCAGCGTGTGTGTGGACCTACATGACGGGCCGTGTCCCTTGTATCGGCAGCGTGTGTGTGGACCTACATGACGGGCCGTGTCCCTTGTATCAGCGTGTGTGTGGACCTACATGACGGGTCGTGTCCCTTGTATCAGCAGCGTGTGTGGACCTACATGACGGGCCGTGTCCCTTGTATCGGCAGCGTGTGTGTGGACCTACATGACGGGTCGTGTCCCTTGTATCGGCAGCGTGTGTGTGGACCTACATGACGGGCCGTGTCCCTTGTATCAGCGTGTGTGTGGACCTACATGACGGGCCGTGTCCCTTGTATCGGCAGCGTGTGTGTGGACCTACATGACGGGCCGTGTCCCTTGTATCAGCGCGTGTGTGGACCTACATGACGGGTCGTGTCCCTTGTATCAGCAGCGTGTGTGGACCTACATGACGGGCCGTGTCCCTTGTATCGGCAGCGTGTGTGTGGACCTACATGACGGGTCGTGTCCCTTGTATCAGCAGCGTGTGTGGACCTACATGACGGGCCGTGTCCCTTGTATCGGCAGCGTGTGTGTGGACCTACATGACGGGCCGTGTCCCTTGTATCGGCAGCGTGTGTGGACCTACATGACGGGTCGTGTCCCTTGTATCAGCAGCGTGTGTGTGGACCTACATGACGGGCCGTGTCCCTTGTATCGGCAGCGTGTGTGTGGACCTACATGATGGGTCGTGTCCCTTGTATCAGCGTGTGTGTGGACCTACATGACGGGCCGTGTCCCTTGTATCGGCAGCGTGTGTGTGGACCTACATGACGGGCCGTGTCCCTTGTATCAGCGTGTGTGTGGACCTACATGACGGGTCGTGTCCCTTGTATCGGCAGCGTGTGTGTGGACCTACATGACGGGCCGTGTCCCTTGTATCAGCGTGTGTGTGGACCTACATGACGGGTCGTGTCCCTTGTATCAGCAGCGTGTGTGGACCTACATGACGGGCCGTGTCCCTTGTATCGGCAGCGTGTGTGTGGACCTACATGACGGGCCGTGTCCCTTGTATCAGCAGCGTGTGTGTGGACCTACATGACGGGCCGTGTCCCTTGTATCGGCAGCGTGTGTGTGGACCTACATGACGGGCCGTGTCCCTTGTATCGGCAGCGTGTGTGTGGACCTACATGACGGGCCGTGTCCCTTGTATCAGCAGCGTGTGTGTGGACCTACATGACGGGCCGTGTCCCTTGTATCGGCAGCGTGTGTGGACCTACATGACGGGCCGTGTCCCTTGTATCGGCAGCGTGTGTGGACCTACATGACGGGCCGTGTCCCTTGTATCAGCGTGTGTGTGGACCTACATAGTGGAGGTTTTTCTTTTTCCGGGTGGATCATCAAGACTATTGGTCCTCCTAGTTGTCAATCATTCTGATGATATGTTTAAGGCCGTCGTACGTGCCCGACCGCTGCCTCCCCCTCTCTCACGGCCGCCGCCTTCTCCCCGTTATCGGCTGGTGCTGGCTCTTGCGCCCCCGCCCCGACCTCATCTCCCTCGGCCTCTAGGCGCACCCCCTCCCCCCCCCCCCCCCCCTCCTGGATCTTGGTCGGGATGAACAGGGCACGGACTCTTAGTCAATATCAGATCCCACAAGACTCTCTTCTTGAAAGCTCTGAACAACAACTTAGATGCTAGACGATAGCTTGTTTGTTGGCCTGTAGCATGCTAACGTTAGCTATAGAACTAGGCTCGTGCACGCTCTCTCGTGCACACGTTTAATAGGCGTTCCCTCTCGGGAGCAGGTAGGGTGTTGCGCCTGTGCATTTTTTCAAAAAGTGGAGAGGGCGGTTCTTTTCTAAAATTCGGGAAAATCCTCCATTATACCTTTAATGTTTTACTTGTAATACTTCGGCTTGACCATTGACGCGATGATGTGTAAACCGGATGACATCTTCCAGCCATCACTGCTGCGTGAATTGACCTTTCGCCGGCCCCTCCCCCAAAACGGCCATTGTCCAATCACACATCATAGCAACCGTTACTATGTGAGCAGGTCCGACAAACATTGACTCCAAGCAAGATGGTGAAGCGGTGCGCCCACGGCGTTTGTAAATCGGACACTAGGTACCCCGAGAGATCGTCTGGAGGAGGAGTTGTTCTTTTCATTCACAAAGCCAAAAAAAAAACATGAGCGTTGCCTGCAACGGATAAAACGGCGTGGACGGCCCCACCCCCGGTTACATGGGTCAGACATTACGAAGCATAAATACATCTGCTCAAAGGTAACGCTAACAGCTAACTAGCTAGTTACCGAGTTGTCTAGATCTACTGACTAGAGGCAAGAACACAAATTGGACCAAAGTTATGATTACCATGGATATCATTGCCAGAATGTTAAATATCATTGCCAGAATGTTAACCTACTCTCTAAGCTAACGAGCCCTTTAGCTTTAGCCAACATTAGTTAACATGTTAGCTAACGCTAGCTACATTAGCTGCTGCTGTGTTGGGTCTTTGAGCTCCCCAACTTTATTTTTCGTCAGTTTACAACAAAGTCGAACATAGCATATAGAATATATTACAATGTTAAAGTAACTTGCTCAGCACTGTGAACCAAACAACAGAACAAAATAGGAATCACTGGCACATAATATAGTAGTTAAAGAAGAATGCATCGAGTGACCGGTTAGCATTATGACAAAAAAACGTGAGGATAAAAAACATGACAAAAAAAACATGACAAAAAAAAACATGACAAAAAAACATGACAAAAAAACATGACAAAAAAACGTGAGGATAAAAAACATGACAAAAAAAACATGACAAAAAAACGTGAGGATAAAAAACATGACAAAAAAAACATGACAAAAAAAACATGACAAAAAAAACATGACAAAAAAAACATGACAAAAAAACGTGAGGATAAAAAACATGACAAAAAAAACATGACAAAAAAAACATGACAAAAAAAAACATGACAAAAAAAAACATGACAAAAAAAAACATGACAAAAAAAAAAACCTAGGGGAGACCGTGATAAGCCCTATTTCAACAAACGGTGGCGTAGCCCTTTAATGCTGACATCAGTCTGTGACATCAGTCTGTGACATCAGTCTGTGACATCAGTCTGTGATTGGCCCCCCGGCGATAATAAAGACACTTCCCACTTGGGGAACACGCTGCAAAGAAAAACGTTTCGCACACATTGAAAATATATCGTTTGACACGCGGTGTGTTTGTGTGCCCGGCAGGTCCGTGATGCTCTCCGCCGGCTGAGAGTCCAGCTCCAACATGTCGACCTCGGACTCGGATTACTCCGCTGACTGGCTCGCCAGCGACGAGGACGACCACGACAGCCCGAAGAGATTAAGCCCTCGGCATGCAGAGGAGTTGCCATCGCCGCCATCATCCACCTCGTCCTTAAGAGCGTCTCCTAAAAGCTGCTCCCGCTCCCGGCAGAGGAGGAGGAGGGACTGCCGCGAGCGTAAAGACGCCGGCCGCTGCAGGGTCGACGCCGACTCGCCAGCGGTCGCTCCATTTCAGGGATTTACGTCCGTTTGTGAGCACGTGGCGTCAAAGCATCATCCGACCAGGAAAAGAGCACACGCCGCTGGTTCGGACGGACTCTGTGAAAAGACTCAGCCAGACGCGGGAAATGAACTATTCTCGCAGAAGGTGAGATGGTGTTTTTCTTTGCCCTCAGGTAAAATGTTGAACGCCATTGAAGGGATTTAGGAATGGTAACTAACAGATAGCACAAGGTGAGAGATGCGCCGGGTGTCTAGGGCCGTCCTCGACTAAAGAAACTCTGAGTCGACTAACACTTCTATGATGTTGTCGACTAATGGATTAGTTGATGTAATCGACAGAGCTGAGCTCTTTGAGAGCTGGTTAAGACTAGAAAAGCTCAATATAAACGTAGTTAATTAACCATCTGGAAAACTGAGTTTCTCTGAAATTAATCCTGCTAAAGCACCACTTTACATCTCGTGTTCACCAGAAATGTTCTCATAAGTTGCTTGGAAATGAGTAATTAAGCACGAATAAGCATAAAAAGTGACAAGCTGCTGCTGGCAAAAATGTGTTCTTGGAAATCATATCAGAAACGTAAGCAGCACAGGGAAGGTCGAGGAACAGAGTGGATGCACCCTAAAAAAGTAACTACAGCTTGAGATGAGAGAGTAGCTGCAGGGAGGCTTCACACACACACACACACACACACACACACACACACACACACACACACACACACACACACACACACACACACACACACACACACACACACACACACACACACACACGCCGGCCTTCTGATCTCAAACAGTGTAACGGCGGCGACGCACCGACCAGATTGTCGTCCGTCTGACCGTCTGGCGAGGTCGGTGACTCGAGTCTGGCGAGGTCGGTGACTCGAGTCTGGTCGGCGTGTTCCGTGCCGTCGTCAGTCGGAGGAGCCGTCGGCCTTCATTTGGGACGATTTGACTTGTTGAATCGGAGGGCGGGCGGTCTGACTCAACGACCAATCTGATTGGTGGAGAGCTAACCAGGAAATGACGAGTGGGATGAGCGTGACGAACAGACTCTCAAATGCCGACAATACAATCCAGATTAGCGCCGCCTGCTGTTATGGAGACGTATTACGTCTGAGGAACTTTTGGACCGACTCGGCTTTACTGCCGCCGGTCGGCCGTCTGGTTGGTGGGTCAGAACCGTCTGGTTGGTGGGTCAGAACTGTCTGGTTGGTGGTCAGAACCGTCTGGTTGGTGGGTCAGAACCGTCTGGTTGGTGGGTCAGAGCCGTCTGGTTGGTGGTCAGAACCGTCTGGTTGGTGGTCAGAACCGTCTGGTTGGTGGTCAGAGCCGTCTGGTCGGTGGTCAGAACCGTCTGGTTGGTGGTCAGAACCGTCTGGTCGGCGGGTCAGAGCCTTAAGTGGATCTGATGGTGCCCAGTTTTCATGGTTTGCAGGTGCTGCTGGGTCTCGTGTACCTGTGACGGCGCCACACGGCTGCACACAGCTCGGCGAGCCACGTGTGAAGCTGTCGATCAGCTGTTAATGGCCACCTCTCGCCTTCCGCGTTAACGCCGGACTAATGGCATCAAACGGGGGCGCTTGTTAATGGGTTATCATCAGTCACTCCAATCAATAAGCCCTTTTGGAAAGATAAGCTGTAAATCATGTGCAGCAACACACACACACACACACACACACACACACACACACACACACACACACACACACACACACACACACACACACACACACACACACACACACACACACACACACTCTATTATGTGATTATGTGACTTAGCATTTAGTCTGGATCAACAGAAGTACATTTCCAGGATAATTGGCTGACATCACACGCGTGATGTCCCCCCCTCTCTGTGTGTGTTGCTCTGTTCGCTTCGGAAAACAACAACAACAACAAACTTTGAGCTGAAAACGCATCCCATCCCAGAATGCATCTGACACAGCTGTGGAGATAGAGCCGGCGATGCGAGACTAAGAAGCACCAAACTTGCCGCAGCACAGGTGACATGAATGCTAACTCCCTTCTCTGTTCCACACAGTGCGTGGAGCTGCGCTGCTACATCCAGCCTCTGGCGGCCATCCTGCGGGGCCTCAGAGCGGGCAGGTACTCTCAACGTAAGTGGCTAATCTCAGCTTTCACAATCCCTTCCTGCGGCGGCGCTCTGCCGGTTCCTTAACGGACACGTCGTGCGCCGATCACTCTGCTAACGATGAACACGCCGTGAGGACGGTTGAAGCGAGAGATGCGTGATTATAAAAGCATCTCGCCGGATGTTCTCCTGAGTCAGACCCAGACAGCATGTAGAATACTTTACTGCTGCGCGGTGAAGTCAGTCAGTTAGGCATTTAGGCCGGCTGCACACTGGCTGCGTGGCGTGAGCGTGTCGGCTGCGTGGCGTGAGCGTGTCGGCTGCGTGGCGTCAGCTGCGTGGCGTGAGCGTGTCAGCTGCGTGGCACGCTCACGCCACGCAGCTGACACGCTCAGGCCACGCAGGCAGTGTGCACTAACCTGTTAACATGGGAGCTGAAATAAAAACAGACGCCACGCTCACGCCGCGCAGCCGACACGCTCACGCCACGCAGCCGACACGCTCACGCCACGCAGCCGACACGCTCACGCCACGCAGCCAGTGTGCAGGAGCCCTAAGAGTCTACGACCTCACTCTGTTGACAGATTTCTCTGTTTCTTCTCTCGCTGCAGGTCTCAGCAGTTTCCAGGAGAGGGTCGCAATGGACCGCATCCAGAGAATAATGGGGGTCCTTCAGAATCCACACACGGGGTAAATACCTTAGAAGTACCTCCAACCTAGAACACGAGCCTTTCTTTGTGTCCACATAGAGAGGGCTGTAGTCTTTATCCACGACGCCAGACCCTCCTCTGAAGCGCTGTGGAGGGGGGTCTGGTGAAGCGAGACCAGTAGGGCTGCAACTAACGATTATTTGTATAGTAAATATAGTAAATAAGCAAGGTTTATTTAAACACAGCTTAAGATGACCAAAGTGCTGTACAAGGAAGCACTAAGGTGCTGTATAGAAGAACAACTACGAGCAGTAACTTACAAATACGGGATTCTAGACATGGGAACAGAATGAGAGATTAGTGTTTTAAAAAGGCCAGAGAATAAAACTGTGTCTAGATATCTAAATGGAGGGAGCACATCTGACTGCAGCTGGTTCCAGTCGTGGAGCCGCAACGGTAACACAACGTCACCTTTTAGTTTGAGTCGAGATCGGGGGACGTACAGGAGAGACTTGTCCTCAGATCTAACAGAGATTAATTAGTTTGGTCAACAAAACGTCAGAAAATAGTGAAAAATAAGGAGTGAAGAAACTAGAAAATGTTCACACTTAAAGCTATAGCGCATAGTTTCTGTCTCCCCCATGAGGAATTCTAAGTAATTACAACTAAACTGTCGGCGCGCCCTCATACTCTGCTTCTGACTGGCTAGTAGTCCTTACCTAGGTACTGTCAGGACACGCCCTCATACTCTGCTTCTGACTGGCTAGTAGTCCTTACCTAGGTACTGTCAGGACACGCCCTCATACTCTGCTTCTGACTGGCTAGTAGTCCTTACCTAGGTACTGTCAGGACACGCCCTCATACTCTGCTCCTGACTGGCTAGTAGTCCTTACCTAGGTACTGTCAGGACACGCCCTCATACTCTGCTTCTGACTGGCTAGTAGTCCTTACCTAGGTACTGTCAGGACACGCCCTCATACTCTGCTTCTGACTGGCTAGTAGTCCTTACCTAGGTACTGTCAGGACACGCCCTCATACTCTGCTTCTGACTGGCTAGTAGTCCTTACCTAGGTACTGTCAGGGCAGGCCCTCATACTCTGCTCCTGACTGGCTAGTAGTCCTTACCTAGGTACTGTCAGGACACGCCCTCATACTCTGCTTCTGACTGGCTAGTAGTCCTTACCTAGGTACTGTCAGGACACGCCCTCATACTCTGCTTCTGACTGGCTAGTAGTCCTTACCTAGGTACTGTCAGGACACGCCCTCATACTCTGCTCCTGACTGGCTAGTAGTCCTTACCTAGGTACTGTCAGGACACGCCCTCATACTCTGCTTCTGACTGGCTAGTAGTCCTTACCTAGGTACTGTCAGGACACGCCCTCATACTCTGCTTCTGACTGGCTAGTAGTCCTTACCTAGGTACTGTCAGGACACGCCCTCATACTCTGCTCCTGACTGGCTAGTAGTACAAAGATGGAACCGAAGTGAGATGTCTCACTCAGATGTTGAAAAGACACTTTCTCCACAGACTCATTTCTCTTTCCCTGCGTCGTGTGTTCCTCCTGGACTTTGTTCGACCTCCCGTAACGTCACAGACGTGAAGAATTACTCCGAGTACTTCAAACAGGCCGAACACACAAACGTCAGGGGGCTCGTTTCCAGCTGGCCGCCGCCGGCGCGGCCTTTGATGCCGAGACGGTTGTTTGACAGTCCCGTGGAAAACATGTGGAGCTCATTTCAAACTGTGATTTAGAGCTCTATCAGCATCTATCAGGACCGGACACACACACACACACACACACACACACACACACACACACACACACACACACACACACACACACACACACACACACACACACACACACACACACACACACACACACACAGAGAGACACACACAGAGAGACACACACACACACACACACACACACACACACACACACACACGAACACACACACACACACACACACACACACACACAGAGACTCAGACACACACACACACACACACACACACACACACACACACACACACACACACACACACACACACACACACACACACACACACACAGAGAGACTCAGACACACACACACACACACGCACGCACAGAGACTCAGAGACACACACATATATATATATATATATATATATGTTATATATATGTATTGTATATACACAGTATATACAATACATATATATATATAATATAGCCTATATATGTGTATATATTTACATATATATATCTCTAGCATAGGTGGCTTCCAATCTGTCCCAAGCGTGTGTGTGCGTGCGTGTGCGTGCATGTGTGTGTGTGTGTGTGTGTGTGTGTGTGTGTGTGTGTGTGTGTGTGTGTGTGTGTGTGTGTGTGTGTGTGTGTGTGTGTGTGTGTGTGTGTGTGTGTGTGTGTGGAGCTTACTGCTCTATTTATAGCCTGTGAATGGAACGAGCTCCTGCTGTGTGTGTGTGTGTGTGTGTGTGTGTGTGTGTGTGTGTGTGTGTGTGTGTGTGTGTGTGTGTGTGTGTGTGTGTGTGTGTGTGTGTGTGTGTGTGTGTGTGTGTGTGTGGTCGGTCACATGTCTCATGTGGACCTGAACATGCTCGACTTGTCCCACCTCCGTCCGTACGCGTCATGTGACGCTCGTACGTCAGATAGCATCAACATCTCATGTGGACCTGAACATGGGGGGAGAGGAATGCAGATACGCTCAGATCAGACGGCCATATTTCCCCTCCCCTCTCTCTCTCTCCCTCCCTCCCTCTCCCCCTCTCTCTCTCCCCCTCGCAGGCTTTTTATTATTTATTCAGTCTTTGTGCTGTTTCATGTTCAACCAATCAGATGAGGCCACAGCAGCCTATGCGTACGGGTGTTATGTAATGACCGTTGGCGAGACATCCGTCGGCCATCTGAGCTGCAGGGCGGCTCTGACTGTAATCTGCAGCTGGAACTCCTCACACGTCCCCTTCAGGCTGAAGGAACTTCACATGTCAGCACTCTGTAACTATGTACATTTACTCAAGTACTTGTACTTTACTTGAGTGTTTCCATTTTATACTATTTGATACTTCTACATCAGTGCATTTCAAAGTGAAATCTTGTACGCTTTACTCCACCACATTTATCTGACCCCTTTAGTTACTTTTACAGTAGTCTCGCATTGGCAGACCTTCCTCCACAGCGCTGCGGAGGAAGGTCTGTCTAGTCCACACAGCATTCCTGGATGGGAGGAAATCGTGCTCTGGTTTATCGGCATTTCTTTAAACCAATCACAATCATCGTGGGCGGTGCTAAGCTGCGGACGGAGCCACGGTAAAATAGTCGTGCAACAGAACAGTTCGTGCTGTCGCTGCCGGCCCGTTGCTGCCACTGGCCCGTTGCTGTCACTGCCGGCCCGTTGCTGTCACTGGCCCGTTGCTGTCACTGGCCCGTTGCTGCCGCTGGCCCGTTGCTGCCACTGGCCCGTTGCTGTCACTGCCGGCCCGTTGCTGTCACTGGCCCGTTGCTGCCACTGGCCCGTTGCTGTCACTGCCGGCCCGTTGCTGTCACTGGCCCGTTGCTGTCACTGCCGGCCCGTCACTGGCCCGTTGCTGCCACTGGCCCGTTGCTGTCACTGCCGGCCCGTTGCTGTCACTGGCCCGTTGCTGCCACTGGCCCGTTGCTGTCACTGCCGGCCCGTTGCTGTCACTGGCCCGTTGCTGCCACTGGCCCGTTGCTGTCGCTGCCGGCCCGTCACTGGCCCGTTGCTGCCACCGGCCCGTTGCTGCCACCGGCCCGTTGCTGCCACTGGCCCGTTGCTGCCACTGGCCCGTTGCTGTCGCTGCCGGCCCGTTGTTGCCACTGGCCCGTTGCTGTCGCTGCCGGCCCGCTGCTGTCGCTGCCGGCACGCAGCTGTTGCTGCCGCTGGCCCGTTGCTGTCGCTGCCGGCCCGTTGCTGTCGCTGCCGGCACGCAGCTGTTGCTGCCACTGGCCCGTTGCCACTGGCCCGTTGCTGTCGCTGCCGGCCCGCTGCCAGCTTCTGTCTTTTCTCAGAAAACACTTCTCTCCAAACTCTTTCTATCTCTGAGCTCAGATGGCTGTCTTTCTGTTTCCTTGCCTCTCCTATTTCTGCTGATGGTGTGTAATGACCAGCGCGTCTGACTGCTTGCTGTCATTCGTTCGGGTGTTTGACTGAAATGATTATCAGAAATAATCTCAGAAATAATTTGTTATTTAAAAAAAAAGAACACTAGTCTGCCAGCTAATGTCTAGAATATAGAAGTTCAGGTTGCAGTGCATGTGTGAAAGTATGCCCTGCTGTACTCAGGAACCTCATGTACAGATGTATGTGTAGACTGGCAGTGTCTCATAACAGCATCATCGCAACATTAGTGAACCCTGCATTGAGTGCGGTTATGTTCACTTCAAGACTGTGGAACCATTGGCGTTCTAGTCTGTATGTTAATATTTGAACACTTTTGTGTATTGTGTAATTTTGACTTTTGTAGTCAATATTTTATTGTATGTGTTTTATCCTGTATTGTTCTTTGTTTTTTGTACTATGTGGTTGCTATGGACCATTTTTTGTGTGTCCTGAATAAAGAATATGATGATGATGATATGCCGATAGCATTTCTTGGCGTGTTACCTCCACGTGTAGATCAGTGGAATAATGTTCAACTAATGGCAGGAGTGTGTTCTCGTGCATCGGAGTACTTCAACCTTTTCTCTCTCTCTGTTCTAGTGGACGTTTCCTCAGCATTATACTGAAGATAGAAGAAATGCTTCAGAGTTGGTTCCCTCACGTCGGACCAGTCCAGACGCAGACAGACGACAGCACTGCGGCTAAGAAGCAAAAGGTAACGATGTTTAAGATAATACAACCGCGAGGATCAGTCGATGAATCTACTAGTACAATCTGACAAGATTTACCATTTCAGCTCAAAGATCTCATATTCTGCTCATTTTCAGGTTACTAATTGTATTTAGAGGTTGTACCAGAATAGGTTTAATTTTCAAAAAACACCATATTTTTGTTGTACTGCACATTGCTGCAGCTCCTCTTTTCACCCTGTGTGTTGAGCTCTCTGTTTTAGCTACAGAGTGAGACATCTCACCTCTATACCATCTTTGTAGTGAGTCGCACATGCTCAGTAGCTAGGTAAGGACTACTAGCCAGTCAGAAGCAGAGTATGAGGGCGTGTCCTGACAGTACCTAGGTAAGGACTACTAGCCAGTCAGAAGCAGAGTATGAGGGCGTGCCCTGGCAGTACCTAGGTAAGGACTACTAGCCAGTCAGAAGCAGAGTATGAGGGCGTGTCCTGACAGTACCTAGGTAAGGACTACTAGCCAGTCAGGAGCAGAGTATGAGGGCGTGTCCTGGCAGTACCTAGGTAAGGACTACTAGCCAGTCAGAAGCAGAGTATGAGGGCGTGCCCTGGCAGTACCTAGGTAAGGACTACTAGCCAGTCAGAAGCAGAGTATGAGGGCGTGTCCTGACAGTACCTAGGTAAGGACTACTAGCCAGTCAGAAGCAGAGTATGAGGGCGTGTCCTGACAGTACCTAGGTAAGGACTACTAGCCAGTCAGAAGCAGAGTATGAGGGCGTGTCCTGACAGTACCTAGGTAAGGACTACTAGCCAGTCAGGAGCAGAGTATGAGGGCGTGTCCTGACAGTACCTAGGTAAGGACTACTAGCCAGTCAGAAGCAGAGTATGAGGGCGTGTCCTGACAGTACCTAGGTAAGGACTACTAGCCAGTCAGGAGCAGAGTATGAGGGCGTGTCCTGACAGTACCTAGGTAAGGACTACTAGCCAGTCAGGAGCAGAGTATGAGGGCGTGTCCTGACAGTACCTAGGTAAGGACTACTAGCCAGTCAGAAGCAGAGTATGAGGGCGTGTCCTGACAGTAGCTAGGTAAGGACTACTAGCCAGTCAGGAGCAGAGTATGAGGGCGTGTCCTGACAGTACCTAGGTAAGGACTACTAGCCAGTCAGGAGCAGAGTATGAGTGCGTGTCCTGACAGTACCTAGGTAAGGACTACTAGCCAGTCAGAAGCAGAGTATGAGGGCGTGTCCTGACAGTAGCTAGGTAAGGACTACTAGCCAGTCAGGAGCAGAGTATGAGGGCGTGTCCTGACAGTACCTAGGTAAGGACTACTAGCCAGTCAGGAGCAGAGTATGAGGGCGTGTCCTGACAGTACCTAGGTAAGGACTACTAGCCAGTCAGAAGCAGAGTATGAGGGCGTGCCCTGACAGTAGCTAGGTAAGGACTACTAGCCAGTCAGAAGCAGAGTATGAGGGCGTGCCCTGACAGTAGCTAGGTAAGGACTACTAGCCAGTCAGAAGCAGAGTATGAGGGCGTGTCCTGACAGTAGCTAGGTAAGGACTACTAGCCAGTCAGAAGCAGAGTATGAGGGCGTGTCCTGACAGTAGCTAGGTAAGGACTACTAGCCAGTCAGAAGCAGAGTATGAGGGCGTGCCCTGACAGTAGCTAGGTAAGGACTACTAGCCAGTCAGAAGCAGAGTATGAGGGCGTGCCCTGGCAGTACCTAGGTAAGGACTACTAGCCAGTCAGGAGCAGAGTAAGAGGGCGTGTCCTGACAGTACCTAGGTAAGGACTACTAGCCAGTCAGAAGCAGAGTATGAGGGCGTGTCCTGACAGTACCTAGGTAAGGACTACTAGCCAGTCAGAAGCAGAGTATGAGGGCGTGTCCTGACAGTACCTAGGTAAGGACTACTAGCCAGTCAGAAGCAGAGTATGAGGGCGTGTCCTGACAGTACCTAGGTAAGGACTACTAGCCAGTCAGAAGCAGAGTATGAGGGCGTGTCCTGACAGTACCTAGGTAAGGACTACTAGCCAGTCAGAAGCAGAGTATGAGGGCGTGTCCTGCTAGCAGCTAGGCGAGCATTATAACGTGTTACAAAGTGATGCAAAATGAGGAGCGTTTGTCCCGGTTGCTAGTAGCCAAGGAGGACACGGAGGATTAATAAAAACATGATGGACTCTTCAGAAGAGGTCGTTATTGTGACCACAGTCAGACTGAGATCAGAGAGAGTCTTAATCAGCTTTGGAGACCCTCACTTTGTAACACATCACTCATTAATAATTACTAATGGTATGTGTGTATATGTATTTTTCAACCTCACGGGCAAGTAATTCAGACAGTATTGATGACCTTCAAACATTTTAATTTACCTTTTAAGTTACAACAAGATGTTTTAAATTTTGGCTAGAATCTATATTTTGTATTGTGATGCCGGGATATTTATTTATAAAACTATATATATATATATATATAGTTTTATATAACCGAACCAGGTTTTTTTAAGGAGCTCTTTAAGTGTTTTATCCACGCCAGTGGTCCCGTTGTGCCCGTGCCCCTCGCGGGTGAAAATCTGCTTAGGGAGGTTGGTCGGGGGGGCGGACGGGTCAAACAACACGGGACTTTCACCCAGGAGACCGGGGATCAGGTCCCGCATGTCACGGTTCCTTCGTGTCCCGCGTGTGGCGTTTCCTCGCTCTGTTTGTGTAAAGCCAACCCCCGTTCTTTGCCTAAACTCAACCGTCGCTTTCTTCTCACGATAACACGCCACGCGGCGTGTTATCGTGAGAAGAAAGCGACGGATCAGGTCCCGCGTGTGGCGTTTCCTCGCTTTCTTCTCACGATAACACGCCACGCGGCGTGTGTGTGTTTACGTCCGCTGTGTACGGCGTAGACGTACACGCGGGTAGCTGAAAACGCGTACAGATAGCACGCCACTTGTCTTCAGGAAAGTGGGCGTGTATGTTTACGTGAAGTCGTGATGTCACGTTGATTTCTTCAGTCCAAGTGTCCTTGACGTGAAAATAAATGCAACACGCGGTACCGTAAACATATTTATTGTTTATTTTGGACAGTTGGGAAGTATAATTATGAAATGAAAGTTATTATTTTGTTCTGTTTCCTCTCCAGCAGCGTCATGCCCCCCCTCCTCCGTGCTCTCCGGTGGCGCTCTGCTCCTCTGACTCCTCCCCCCACCTCAAATGTCTCCACACGGCAGCCATCTGCTCCCCGAAGACGCCCGATTCGCCGCTCGGCCAGCACGGCGGCGCCTCCGCCTCCCGTCTGCCCGCACGCTGCAGCCGGGAAGTGACCCAGGACAACACGGTCTCCTCCAGCACTGACTCGCTCTCGAGGCCCGCTCGCCGCCTCGGGGCCGGCGCCCGCCTCAGCCGGGGAACGCTGCCCTTCAAGATCAGCTCGCCGTGTCTGGAACGACTCCTGCGGGCGCAGGAGAGCATCATTGCTCCCAGGACTGAGGGAGATGGAGGCTGGTTGTCTTGAGAGAGAGAGGGAGGGAGAGAAGGAGAGAGAGGGAGGGAGGGAGGGAGGGAGAGAAGGAGAGAGAGGGAGGGAGGGAGGGAGGGAGGGAGGGAAGGAGAGAGAGAGAGGGAGAGAGAGGGAGAGAGGGAGAAGGAGAGAGAAGGAGAGAGGGAGAGAGAGAGAGGGAGAGAGGGAGAGAAGGAGAGAGAGAGAGAAGGAGAGAGAGAGAGAGAGAGGGAGAGAGGGAGAGAAGGAGAGAGAGAGAGAGGGAGAGAGAGAGAAGGAGAGAGAGAGAGAGGGAGAGAGAGAGAAGGAGAGAGAGGGAGGGAGGGAGGGAGGGAGAGGGAGAGAGAGAGAGGGAGAGAGAGAGAGAGGGAGAGAGAGAGAAGGAGAGAGAGGGAGGGAGAGAAGGAGAGAGAGAGAGGGAGAGAAGGAGAGAGAGAGAGGGAGGGAGGGAGAGGGAGAGAGAGAGAGACAGAGAGAGAGAGGGAGAGAGACAGAGAGAGAGAGGGAGAGAAGGAGAGAGAGAGAGGGAGGGAGGGAGAGGGAGAGAGAGAGAGGGGGAGAGTGAGAGAGAGGGAGGGAGGGAGGGAGGGAGGGAGGGAGAGGGAGAGAGAGAGAGGGAGAGAGAGAGAGAGGGAGAGAGAGAGAAGGAGAGAGAGGGAGGGAGAGAAGGAGAGAGAGAGAGGGAGAGAAGGAGAGAGAGAGAGGGAGGGAGGGAGAGGGAGAGAGAGAGAGACAGAGAGAGAGAGGGAGAGAGACAGAGAGAGAGAGGGAGAGAAGGAGAGAGAGAGAGGGAGGGAGGGAGAGGGAGAGAGAGAGAGGGAGAGAGAGAGAGAGACAGAGAGGGAGAGACGAGATCTCGTCGTGGTTTCCACGGAGGATTTAAGGCCTTAAGATAAAGCGTGTTTAAGAGTCTTTGTTTTGTTTTGAGTCTACAGCTGACGTGCCGTTTGCTCGCCGTCGGGAACGCCAGCAGAAAGAGTCCGAAACACGCGACAGGGGACGTGCAGACGTGCAGACGTAACCGCGTGGTCGCTGCCAACCGTCTGCTCGCTCATACCGATGGCGGCTTCTGGACTTCTTCTGTTCTGTTATTAACATGTTATTAACATGAAGACGTTATTACCATGTTAACGTGGAGACGTTATTAACATGTTATTAACATGAAGACGTTATTACCATGTTAACGTGTAGACGTTATTAACATGTTATTAACATGCTTTTATTTAACAAAAAGTCAAACATCTTCTTACTGTATGTCGCAATTTTGTAGCTTTTTTTCAACATTTTTGTGGCTTTTTCGGTATTTTTTGTAACTTTCGACATTTTTGTCGTTTTTTTCCGACGTTTTTAGCGCTTTTTTCATCTTTTTTATTCCTTTTTTGGACACTTTTGTCGCATTGTTCTCGACCAAACAACACAACAAAAGTCAGCAGATAAAGTCCCTCAGCCATCGTAGAATTTAACAAATCAAGAAAAACACGTTCCCGTCTCTGTGATTTGGCGCCGAAGCTAACTTTGATCGTGACCCTAAACCGAATCTGCGAGGGCCGCGGGCCGCGACTTTTAGGACACGGCTGAGCTCTGGGTTCAGTTTTCACTAATAATTGATTTGGATATATTTTATCTTCTGATGAGTTCAGAGGTTGAAACAACGTTGGCAGACCAGTCCCTCCAGAAAAACAGAGTTTCTGTGATTGTTGCGGCAAAAATCCTTAATTATGCGGCACGTTTTCTTAACAAATGCGATGGAATATGCGGAATATTTATGCAGTTTTATGCGACGAAATTGCGGGAACTTGCAAAAACTGCGGGAAAACAAGTGCGTGTTCTCACTAGGCGAAATGACGTCACTTCATAACGTTCCCATGGCAACAGGGGAAAATGGCTGCTCTTGTGTGAAGTAAACGCAACATTTTTCATCTTCCTGCTGAGATATTTGTGACTTTTTTGCAACTAAAATGCGGGGATTATGACATCATGCAAGCCCCGCATATTTTGCACGGAAATCGGCAATTTATGCGGCGAAAGTGCGGCGTATTTGACAAAATGCGCCCCCCCCCCCCGCATAAATATGCAGACTTTGGCTGATTATGCGTTGGATTATGAGATCACATAATAATCAGGTTTTTCTGGAGCGACTGGCAGATTGTTGAGTGAACAAATGAAGCAGGAATCACGAGCTGTGAAAACACGGGTGGGAATATTAACGAAGGCGCGTTATTACATCTGGAGACGTTGGCGGTTACCTCCAATGATTCCTCTACCTCACGCCATCACCTCACCTCTACAGGAGCAGCTGACTGACCTCATGAAGCGGCGTACGTACGACACGCCACTCCGTACGCCATTACTGTCGTGTTATCGAGACGCATACTCGCTTTGTAGCGCGTTTATCAATTATTACCTATAATTACCTAATGATTACCTTGCGATTGCGTGTGAATTTACGCCGTAGCGAGTAGTATGAAGGGGGGGGGGGGGAACACAGGACTTTCACCCAGGAGACCGGGGATCGGGTCCCGCGGGTCACGTTTCCTAAACCCAACCGTAGCCTCGCGATAACTCGCCACGTGGCTTTAGGAAGTGGCGTGTGTCAGAGATGCTCACAAGTCTCTGAGCTCGAGTCCAAGTCAAGTCTCAAGTCTCTTAAGTAATAAGTAAATAAATAATACATGTTGCATCATGTACGCACACACACACAGGACGAGTCTCGAGTCGAGTCTGAAGTCCTTCGAGGACGAGTCTCAAGTCTGAAGTCTTTCAAGGACGAGTCTCAAGTCGAGTATAGTCCTTCGAGGACGAGTCTCAAGTCTGAAGTCCTTCGAGGACGAGTCTCAAGTCGAGTCTGAAGTCCTTCGAGGACGAGTCTCAAGTCTGAAGTCCTTCGAGGACGAGTCTCAAGTCGAGTCTATAGTCCTTCGAGGACGAGTCTCAAGTCGAGTCTGAAGTCCTTCGAGGACGAGTCTCAAGTCGAGTCTGAAGTCCTTCGAGGACGAGTCTCAAGTCGAGTCTATAGTCCTTCGAGGACGAGTCTCAAGTCGAGTCTGAAGTCCTTCGAGGACGAGTCAAGTCGAGTCTATAGTCCTTCGAGGACGAGTCTCAAGTCGAGTCTGAAGTCCTTCGAGGACGAGTCGAGTCGAGTCTATAGTCCTTCGAGGACGAGTCTCAAGTCGAGTCTATAGTCCTTCGAGGATGAGTCTCAAGTCGAGTCTGAAGTCCTTCGAGGACGAGTCAAGTCGAGTCTATAGTCCTTCGAGGACGAGTCAAGTCGAGTCTATAGTCCTTCGAGGACGAGTCTCAAGTCGAGTCTGAAGTCCTTCGAGGACGAGTCGAGTCGAGTCTATAGTCCTTCGAGGACGAGTCTCAAGTCGAGTCTGAAGTCCTTCGAGGACGAGTCGAGTCGAGTCTATAGTCCTTCGAGGACGAGTCTCAAGTCGAGTCTGAAGTCCTTTGAGGACGAGTTGAGTCGAGTCTATAGTCCTTCGAGGACGAGTCTCAAGTCGAGTCTGAAGTCCTTTGAGGACGAGTTGAGTCGAGTCTATAGTCCTTCGAGGACGAGTCTCAAGTTGAGTCTGAAGTCCTTCGAGGACGAGTCAAGTCGAGTCTATAGTCCTTCGAGGACGAGTCTCAAGTCGAGTCTGAAGTCCTTCGAGGACGAGTCTCAAGTCGAGTCTGAAGTCCTTCGAGGACGAGTTGAGTCGAGTCTGAAGTCCTTCGAGGACGAGTCAAGTCGAGTCTATAGTCCTTCGAGGACGAGTCTCAAGTCGAGTCTGAAGTCCTTCGAGGACGAGTCGAGTCTATAGTCCTTCGAGGACGAGTCGAGTCTATAGTCCTTCGAGGACGAGTCTCAAGTCGAGTCTGAAGTCCTTCGAGGACGAGTCTCAAGTCGAGTCTGAAGTCCTTCGAGGACGAGTCTCAAGTCTGAAGTCCTTCGAGGACGAGTCTCAAGTCGAGTCTGAAGTCCTTCGAGGACGAGTCTCAAGTCGAGTCTGAAGTCCTTCGAGGACGAGTCGAGTCTATAGTCCTTCGAGGACGAGTCTCAAGTCGAGTCTGAAGTCCTTCGAGGACGAGTCTCAAGTCGAGTCTGAAGTCCTTCGAGGACGAGTCTCAAGTCGAGTCTGAAGTCCTTCGAGGACGAGTCTCAAGTCGAGTCTGAAGTCCTTCGAGGACGAGTCTCAAATCGAGTCTGAAGTCCTTCGAGGACGAGTCTCAAGTCGAGTCTGAAGTCCTTCGAGGACGAGTCTCAAGTCGAGTCTGAAGTCCTTCGAGGACGAGTCTCAAATCGAGTCTGAAGTCCTTCGAGGACGAGTCTCAAGTCGAGTCTATAGTCCTTCGAGGACGAGTCTCAAGTCGAGTCTGAAGTCCTTCGAGGACGAGTCGAGTCTATAGTCCTTCGAGGACGAGTCTCAAGTCGAGTCTGAAGTCCTTCGAGGACGAGTCTCAAGTCGAGTCTGAAGTCCTTCGAGGACGAGTCTCAAGTCGAGTCTGAAGTCCTTCGAGGACGAGTCTCAAGTCTGAAGTCCTTCGAGGACGAGTCTCAAGTCGAGTCTGAAGTCCTTCGAGGACGAGTCAAGTCGAGTCTATAGTCCTTCGAGGACGAGTCTCAAGTCGAGTCTGAAGTCCTTCGAGGACGAGTCGAGTCTATAGTCCTTCGAGGACGAGTCTCAAGTCGAGTCTGAAGTCCTTCGAGGACGAGTCTCAAGTCGAGTCTGAAGTCCTTCGAGGACGAGTCTCGAGGACGAGTCTCAAGTCGAGTCTGAAGTCCTTCGAGGACGAGTCTCAAGTCGAGTCTGAAGTCCTTCGAGGACGAGTCTCAAATCGAGTCTGAAGTCACTGCGTGTGCGACTTAAGTCGCACTCGAGTCCGAGTCTCAAACTCGAGTCCCCATCTCTGGCGTGTGTTCACGCTGTGACGTTGCAGACTGCCGTCAGCTGTATATACGGCGTAGACGTACGCGCGGAGAGCCGACAGATAACACGCCACGTGGCTTCAGGAAAGTGGCGTGCATGTTTAGGCGAAGTCATGATGTCACGTTGCGGTCTGCGTAGCCGTTTCTTGTGACGGCGGCCAGTAAGTCTTTCAGAGTGAATATTGTATAAAGACGAAAACTAAAAAAGGAACCAGCCGTCGTCTAACAGCTCTGGCCAACGCCAGCCAGCCAGCCAGTTTGAACACGTGGAGCGTTTTCCTTGATGTACATATGTTTAGTGTTTTCACTCTCTGGTTTCTCCCTAAACACAAGAAAACCTCTGTCATGTTTTATACTTCTGAAATAAATGTGATGTCTGCTTTCTGAGAGCTGAATGTCTTTCTTTACAACAAACTCAACAACAGATCAGTTATGCAGCATTTATTGTTTCTTTTCTGTATGCGTTGGGAAACTCGGCATATGAATATATATATATATATATATATATATATATATATATATATATATATATATATATATATGATATTCATAGGCAATGAAAACAATAAATATGGATATTATGCAAAACATTTTCCTAATGAAGCATTTTACACAATGTACAATATTAGTTTTTTCCTCCACCACTTTGATTGAATATTCTATACACATTTCCAAATAATAAACATACCTCCATGCAGAAACCCTGAAAATGGGATGTGGAGTAATGGGCAAAAAAAAAATCAACACTCAACGTACTTCTCGTGTGGATTTCTGTGTCATTTAAAAACTGCTAATAAACCACGAGGAGAAATGATAATATGTGCTGTTTGAAAGAACATAAAATGGATTTAAAAAGTGTCCCGTCTGCTCAGGAGTTCCTCATGAACTGGTTCTGTGTGTGTGTGTGTGTGTGTGTGTGTGTGTGTGTGTGTGTGTGTGTGTGTGTGTGTGTTCAGATAGAGTCCACGACTGACTGGCCGGGATGTATTTGCGTGCGCGTGCAGAAGAAGCGCCTGCGTCAGTAGTCCGTGTCGGAGCCCTCGGCGTTGTCCACGTTCCGGGAGAGCATGTAGTTGTCCATGTCGATGGAGCGGCAGTTGTTGATGGCGTAGCGGAGGCGCTCCGCCATGACGGCCTGGCTGGAGTACGGCGGCAGACGCAGCTGGAAGAAGCAGGTCTGAGAGGTCGGCAGGCTGTCGTACGGCTGTGGACGGGAAACGCACACAGAGGCAGAAACAAAGTCGTTAGACACACGTTGAAATCTCGCCGCCTGCCGCGATTCCATCTGCACTCAAATATCAAATATCAGCGTTCTTCAGTCTCGCCTCTGCAGCTGGTTCGAGTCACATTGAGTCACGGCGAGCGTGGTTACACGTTACTGTCGCCGCACGATGTGAGTCGCGCACGTTCTCAGATTTAAACAATTTACGGCATAACGACAATAACAGAAGATGGGAACAGCAATAACAGAAGATATAGAAGGTGGAAATCATTTCAAAAACGTTTCAGTTATCAAATGCTATCTATGATTGTCTGATTGCTAACGTTAGCTCATAACACCATTCCAGTAACAGCCGTTGTTGTGTCTGATGCTGACTTGTAGCCAGCAGTGAACCAACTTGGTCATGTAGCTCCATGTTCACTGACTTTTTTAATTTGTTATTAACTGACGTGAGGGATCATGCCGTGAACATGTGATGCGTTACGCTAAATAATAAATTACTGCTATTTCCATCTTCCATATCTTCGATTATTGCTGTTCCCATCTTCCGTTATTGTCGTTATGTCGTAAATCAGGGGTGTCAAACTCAGTTTCCCAGAGGGCCACACTGGAAAATTAGAATCCCATCAAGGGCCGGACATGTTGAGTTTACCGATATGCTTTTATTTAAGAGAAAAAGTCAAATATTTTGACTGTGTTATTGCATGTCTTATATACTGTAGTCTTCTCACCTACATGTTGAGCCAGAGACAAATACGTTGAAAAAAGCGCCGCAAATTTGAAAAAGGCCGAAAAAAAAGTGTCAAAATTGTCTGAAAAAGTGACAAAAACATCAGAAAGTGACAAAAACATTGTGTAAAGCGCCAAAAAAGTTGGAAAAAGGCTGAAAAAAGCATCAAAATTGTTTGAAAAAGCACCAAAAACTTCCAAAAAAGTGGCCAAACATTGAGTAAAGCGTCAAAACGCTAAAACAAAGTGGCTAAAGCATTGGGAAAACAAAACACGCCAGAAAAACCTAAATTGAAATGCGGGCCGGACCAAAACCTGCGAGGGGCCGTATTTGGCCCTCGGGCCTCGAGTTTGACACGTGTGTCGTAAATTGTTTAAATCTGAGCAACTCGACGCGACTCAGATCGTGTTGAGACTCACATCGTGCAGCGACGGTTACCAAACGCAGACGTTTGCTGCAGTGAGTTTATGAATCTGAAGTTGACTAAAAATAGGAATAAAAAAAAAAAACATTTTGGGGATCGATCTTAATGCCTTAATTTAAAAAAAAAAAAAAGAGGAAAAATCCAACCTTTAAGGACACCAGTTTTCTTTGTGAATGAACAATTTAAAAATGTTAAATAAATAAATGTTCTTCCCTAAAATACAGCGGGTATAAGTCAGTACAGCCCTATGTTAAACTCCCATAGAGGCAGCAGCCAGTTATTAGATGGATCAGGATACTATGCATCCTGATAAAGTTCCCTTGGTCCCCACATCACCACACACACACACACACACACACACACACACACACACACACACACACACACACCCACCCACCCACCTAGAGATTAACATGGTTTTATGTCAGTTAGCCTAACAGCTGGTGTGATTTGCATTGAGAGATGATTTTATGGAAAATACCCCATGTTAATCTCTAGGTATGGTGAAGTGTGTGTGTGTGTGTGTGTGTGTGTGTGTGTGTGTGTGTGTGTGTGTGTGTGTAAATACATTTCCTGTACTGAGAGATGAAGTAGGTTCCCGCAGCGATACACAAACGCTGACCAGGAGAAGCGAATATTCAAACTGAATGCAGGTTGATGTTATTCTGCTATTTCCAGTAGTTCCTCTGAGCCTGAATTAAATGAAGATGCCGACCTCTGAGTAATGCGTTTGAGAAGCCCTGAGCGCGCGGCGCCACTCACCCGGTCCACCTTCATGATCTGGAACCTCTGGGAGATGTCGGCCGTGTTGGCGGGCAGCCTCGAGCGACCCGAGACGAAGCGCATGAAGAGGACTCGCTCCTCGTTGGAGAACTCCTCCAGCGTCTGCCAGAACCACTGCACCAGGGCGTGCTGCTCGTCCACCTCTCTGTAGCGCACCACCTTCTTCAGCACGTCGCAGCAGATCTCCGGCATGCCGCACACCATCTGCTCCAGCTGCTTGGCCGTCAGCAGGGACAGCAGCGGCACCGGCACGATCCACGACATGCCTTCACGCACCGCCGCCACCTGAGGCGGGAGGGACAGGAAAGGGAAGCACAGTAGGTAAAGGAGCCCGGCCGATAGATCGGCGGGCCGATAGATCGGCGGGCCGATGTCATCGGTCGATATTCGGCATATTCCAAACTATCGGTATCCGCATTTATAACAGCCGATAAATTCATATTTATTTATTTATATATATATTTAAAAAATAAGGGAGGAAACCTCCTTCAACCATGTTGTTGGCGTTGCATAGTCGGTCCACCAGAGGGCGCTCTACAACACACACACACACACACACAGCGCTCTACAACACACACACACACACACACAGCGCTCTACAACACACACACACACACACACAGCGCTCTACAACACACACACACACACACACACAGCGCTCTACAACACACACACACAGCGCTCTACAACACACACACACACACACACAGCGCTCTACAACACACACACACACACACACACAGCGCTCTACAACACACACACACACACACAGCGCTCTACAACACACACACACACACACAGCGCTCTACAACACACACACACACACACAGCGCTCTACAACACACACACACACACACAGCGCTCTACAACACACACACACACACACAGCGCTCTACAACACACACACACACACACAGCGCTCTACAACACACACACACACACAGCGCTCTACAACACACACACACAGCGTTCTACAACACACACACACACACAGCGCTCTACAACATACACACACACACAGCGCTCTACAACACACACACAGCGCTCTACAACACACACACACAGCGCTCTACAACACACACACACACACAGCGCTCTACAACACACACACACACACAGCGCTCTACAACACACACACACAGCGTTCTACAACACACACACATACACACACAGCGTTCTACAACACACACACACACACACACACACACACACACACACACACACACACACAGCGTTCTACAACACACACACACACACACACACACACACACACACACACACACACACACAGCGTTCTACAACACACACACACACACACACACACACACACACACACACACACAGCGCTCTACCACACACACACACACACACGGCGCTCTACAACACACACACACACACGGCGCTCTACAACACACAACACACACACACACACGGCGCTCTACAACACACACGGCGCTCTACAACACACACACACACGGCGCTCTACAACACACACACACACACACACACACGGCGCTCTACAAAACACACACACACACACACACACACACACGGCGCTCTACAACACACACACACACACACACACACAGCGCTCTACAACACACACACACACACACACACACACAGCGTTCTACAAAACACACACACGGCGTTCTACAACACACACACACGGCGCTCTACAACACACACACACACACACACACACACACACAGCGTTCTACAACACACACACACACAGACACACACACGGCGCTCTACAACACACACACACAGCGTTCTACAACACACACACACAGCGTTCTACAACACACACACACACACAGACACACACACGGCGCTCTACAACACACACACGGCGCTCTACAACACACACACACACACAGCGTTCTACAACACACACACACACACACACACACACACACACACACACACACACGGCGCTCTACAACACACACACAGCGTTCTACAACACACACACACACACAGCGTTCTACAACACACACACACACACACACACACACACACACACACACGGCGCTCTACAACACACACACACACACACACACACACAGCGTTCTACAAAACACACACACGGCGTTCTACAACACACACACACGGCGCTCTACAACACACACACACACACACACACACACACAGCGTTCTACAACACACACACACACAGACACACACACGGCGCTCTACAACACACACACACAGCGTTCTACAACACACACACACAGCGTTCTACAACACACACACACACACAGACACACACACGGCGCTCTACAACACACACACGGCGCTCTACAACACACACACACACACAGCGTTCTACAACACACACACACACACACACACACACACACACACACACACACACGGCGCTCTACAACACACACACAGCGTTCTACAACACACACACACACACACACAGCGTTCTACAACACACACACACACACAGCGTTCTACAACACACACACACACACACACACACACACACACACACACGGCGCTCTACAACACACACACACACACAGCGTTCTACAACACACACACACACACACACACACACACACACACAGCGTTCTACAACACACACACACACACACACACACACACACACACACACGGCGCTCTACAACGTTTCAGATCTTAAGTTTGTATTTTTATACATTTTATTGATCAGAACTTTAATATATTTTGATGTTCTGTTGGGACAATAAAACAAACGAGTTGATTTTTAAACTGCATCATCATATTATTTTAGTGAGGACTCATAAATAACTACAAATAACTAACGTTAGGGACATCTGGTTATGTGTTGCTACGCCTTCCTCGATTAAAAAAGATATATATATATCGGCCGATATATATATATATATATATATATATATATATATATATATATATATATATATATATATATATATATATATCGGCCGACATATCTGATTTTTAAATGACCAGATATTTGTATCGATATAAAACTCCTTTATCGGTCGGACTCTAGTGGGTAAAGTTTAATTAGGAAAGCAGCTTTCACAGACTAAGACATCAGAAAGTATCAATAATCGACGTGTTAGCGTTCCCGTTGTCATACCTGGCGATCGATTTCATGCAGCCGGTACTCGATGGCTCGCTCCACGTACTCCTTCCTGTTGGAGAAGGTGAGAGGGATGCTGTTCCCCCCCGGGATGATGGGCACCATCTTTCCATCGGCACTCTGCCCCACAAAGGAATCCAGAGGAATCATCTGGAAAACACACACACACACACACACACACACACACACACACACACACACACCAATCAGTCAGACACGTGGGACTGCTCATAGTACAGACAGTACAGACAGTTTATTATATTATATATATTATAATATCACGCCAAGACGGTGGACAGCCAGCGGAGGAGCAGATTCTGTCTCTCTCCCTCCTTTCATGCCAAAGCAGCAGATGCAGCCCCTTCCTCTCCGCCCGCGGCCTGGCTGGCGGAGCTGGCGTTGTGGCCTGGGAGCGGCGCCAAGTCTCCGGCGGGCAGGACACGCTGCGGCGCTGGCGTTCCAGCAGGACGGGGCTTTACAGAGCAGCGGCTGTGTGAGGTTGTTTGGGCAGAAGGAGGACTCCGGGGATATCTAAGCTCTCTGCTTCTATAGCCAGCCTATCTGTGGGTATTAGGGTGTGTGTGTGTGTGTGTGTGTATGCGTGTGTGTGTGTCTGTGTGTGTGTGTGTCTGTGTGTATGCGTGTGTGTGTGTCTGTGTGTGTGTGTGTGTGTCTGTGTGTATGCGTGTGTGTGTGTCTGTGTGTGTGTGTGTGTGTGCTTTTATCAGAGCTGGGAGAGAGAAACAGTGTGTACCAGAGCAGGGAGAGAGGCAGAGCCGCCTCAGCTGAGCTCTGACTGCTGGTGTTTGAAAAGCTTACCTCAGGCCACCCCCCCCCCTCACAGCCCCCACAGCAGGGCTTACATCAAGCTCTCACATCGAGCTACAAACTGGTCTGAAAGGTGGAACGTGAATCAGGGAAACATTAGGCTGGTTAGTGTTCACCGCTGTAATCAGGGTTAACCCTGATCTACAGGACCCTTCAGTCTGGGAATAAAAACCTGTTGATCTGACTACTTATTATCTTATTTATCTATCTATCTGACTACTTATTAACTTATTTATCTATCTATCTGACTACTTATTAACTTATTTATCTATCTATCTGACTACTTATTAACTTATTTATCTATCTATCTGACTACTTATTATCTTATTTCTCTATCTATCTGACTACTTATTATCTTATTTCTCTATCTATCTGACTACTTATTATCTTATTTCTCTATCTATCTGACTACTTATTAACTTATTTCTCTATCTATCTGACTACTTATTATCTTTGTAGCAGCGTGCATGTGACTGTGATGAATCAAACGTTGTGTCCAGTTCTTTATTGTGCTGCTGAAGTGATGAAGTGATGATGTGTGGAAGGAGTTGCTGGTGTCTGACTGGCACTGACTGCTTAGGGCCGGCTGCACACTGGCTGCGTGGCGAGAGCGTGTCACCTGCGTGGCGTGAGCGTGTCAGCTGTGTGGCGTGAGCGTGTCCGCTGCGTGGCGTGAGCGTGTCGGCTGTGTGGCGTGAGCGTGTCGGCTGCGTGGCGTGACCGTGTCACCTGCGTGGCGTGAGCGTGTCTGTTTTAGAAATAGAACCGACGCCTATTTTTCACGCGACACGCCAGCGTGTTGGAAGCGTACATTGACATCAAATTATAGACTTACATATACATTCATACATTCATTCTACTTAAATCTAACATTTAAAAATGCTAAATAACAGGACAGCATCCACATAACCACTCTCTCCTTCTAACACGTATAAAAACATACATCCCACCTCATGGAAATTCTCCTCGGTGATGCCACTGTCTTCAATGTGAAGAATGCTTTTGAGCGTCTGCACGTAAAGGAGGTCCACTTCCTCCAGATCCTCCAGCAGCAGGGGGATGCAGCACAGCTGTTTCCACACCAGGGGAGCCAGGTGCAGGTCCAGGGGCTTCTTGGTGCGGATGGCCACGCCCATCAGGATACCCAGGAACTTAAACTGGAGCATGTGCTCATCCAGGCAGGCGGACGGGTTGAAGAGAAACCTGGGCAGGTTAGAGGAGGCAGAAACGCTGTGGTTGGTTTTCTAATGATGAGTTTAGAAGAAAGATTCCGCACACTGACCATCACGCAAGCAAACTATTTATTTACAACGTTTCGGTCCGAGACCTTCATCAGGTACATTTGCACATTCACCTCAACCCAAACCTTATATAGTCTGGTTGGCTAACCAGGACCAATCAGGTCCGGCTCTTGAATGACATTTTTTCCTGTTCACAGTCCGTGATGGGAGCATGCCATTTTTTTGTGTATGAATGACGTCATTCAAGAGCCGGACCTGATTGGTCCTGGTAAACCAGTCTGATCTGCTAGTTGGTGAACCAGTCTGATCTGCTGGTTGGTGAACCAGTCTGATCTGCTGGTGATGTGATGTCTCCCAGCAGCTCAGACTGGAAACCTGTACGTTTATCTCTCCGGCTCCTAAATTATTGGACGATCTGCCTCTTCTTCGTCTTAAATCTCTTCATCTCTTCTCTGTGGCCTTTGACACCTAGTAAGATGTTGATTTTATTTCTGTAATTGAATTACTTATTTAGATTGCTTTTATTGCGCAGCTTTTATTATTATTTTATTTATTATTTCATTTTACTATTTTTTATTCTTGTCATGTTTTATGTCTTTTATGTCTGATGTTTTTATTTATTCTGTTGTACAGCAACCTTGTTGTTTTAAAGAGCTTAACAAATAAAGTTGGATTGGATTGCTTCTCTCACACACACACACACACACACACACACACACACACACACACACACACACACACACACACACACACACCCCTGCGTAGGCTACGGAGAAAGCTCTGCGTGGAGCCTCCTCAGAACCATAAAAAGGCCGTCAGCGAGCTACGCTTTCCAGATGCTCGCTGACCCGCGTGGTCAGACAGGATAGAGAGAGGCGGACACGCTGCTCACCTGTCTCGGTTGTAGCCGACCTCTGCCGTGGAGTTGGGGGAGGGGATGAGCAGGTCGACCACGCCCGTCTCCAGCTCCTACAGGAGAGAAACGTCACCGTTTTATAACACGACCAGTAAACATCCGGCGCACCGAGCATCGCTTGAACAGATCCGTCCGTACCTGACACATCTCGGTGATGGTGTCGTCAAAGACCCCGCCTGCGTCATCGGCCCCCTCCCCCACCAGCTTCACCTTCCAGGCCCTGGAGGGCAGTCGGAGGTCCGAGGCGTTCAGCTTCACAACCTGACGGGCGATCTGAACGAAGATCGGTTTACACTTCCGTCCCCTGCAGAGGTTATTAAAAGAACAAGAAGCAACAAGTCAGTGTTTTCATTTAACATTAAAGGTGCCGTAGGTGGATGGTGAAGATCCAGGACTTAGCCAAAAAATGTGAACATCGACAACTTCTCGGTCCCTCCCCCCTTTCTGCTAAAGCCCAAAACGGTCTCCTAAGCCCCTCCCCCCACAAGGGAGAAGACGAGCAGTGACTGACACGCAGTTAGACCCCCAAATAATAACCCCCTAACCCAAATGTTATGGGGACGACACTAACTCTTAAATTCTGTCTTTATCATCGGATTCTGTGCAATATTTTCTTATATTTGTGTTCAGGTGCATTCTGTGCGTGCTGGTCTTACAGGGAGGTGTGTTCAGGTGCATTCTGGGCGTGCTGGTCTTACAGGGAGGTGTGTTCAGGTGCATTCTGGGCGTGCTGGTCTTACAGGGAGGTGTGTTCAGGTGCATTCTGGGCGTGCTGGTCTTACAGGGAGGTGTGTTAAGGTGCATTCTGGGTGTGCTGGTCTTACAGGGAGGTGTGTTCAGGTGCATTCTGGGCGTGCTGGTCTTACAGGGAGGTGTGTTCAGGTGCATTCTGTGCGTGCTGGTCTTACAGGGAGGTGTGTTCAGGTGCATTCTGGGCGTGCTGGTCTTACAGGCAGGTGTGTTCAGGTGCATTCTGGGCGTGCTGGTCTTACAGGGAGGTGTGTTCAGGTGCATTGTGGGCGTGCTGGTCTTACAGGGAGGTGTGTTCAGGTGCATTCTGGGCGTGCTGGTCTTACAGGGAGGTGTGTTCAGGTGCATTGTGGGCGTGCTGGTCTTACAGGGAGGTGTGTTCAGGTGCATTCTGGGCGTGCTGGTCTTACAGGGAGGTGTGTTCAGGTGCATTCTGGGCGTGCTGGTCTTACAGGGAGGTGTGTTCAGGTGCATCTTTCAAATAAAAGTGTAAAAGCCCCAAAATAACCTTCTGTACTGGCCTTCCACAGAAATGCTCATCCCCCTTTTCATTATATTTCACCATACAACACACACACACACACACACTACTGACCGCGTGGAGATCCGTTTGACGGTGATCTGGGGGCCGTAGTTCTTGCCCTGCACCATGGTCTTGCCTATGGAGCGCACCATGGGCAGCGTGTACACTCTGGGGGCCAACAGGGGCCTCAGCTGGCCCTGAACAATCCCCCAGGTCCCGGCGTTGTAGTGGGACGTACAGCCCTGCAGGAAAAGGATTACATTTACTATCACTACACACTGTGTGATGTAACTTTAACTGCCTCACACATCTTAAGCTTTCACTTTATTTCTTTTAATAAAAAGTTATGTCTGACAGTTTTCTTTTGACATTTTTGCTAAGTCTAAATTCAACGGCACCTTTACCTCCGTGTTACATCTTCTTAAAGGAAAGACGACGTCTGAATAGTTTAATGTGTTATTACTGATCTATATCACTGACCAGACCGCTATCTGCCCTAACTGTATACAGACTGTCTGTTCATACATGTTGTTATCACCGTTTCACTTTCACATCTCCATCGACTCACACCTCACTTTGCACCGGCTTTGTAATGCCGACTTAATCTGCACTTCATGTAGCCTATATGTAGCCTTTATGTAGCCTTTATGTAGCCTTTGTGTAGTCTTCATATAGCCTTTATGTAGCCTTTATGTAGCCTTTATGTAGTCTTTATGTAGCCTTCATGTAGCCTTTATGTAGCCTTTATGTAGCCTTTATGTAGCCTTTATGTAGCCTTTATGTAGTCTTTATGTAGCCTTTATGTAGCCTTTATGTAGTCTTTATGTAGTCTTTATGTAGCCTTCATGTAGCCTTTATGTAGCCTTTATGTAGCCTTTATGTAGCCTATATGTAGCCTTTATGTAGCCTTTATGTAGCCTTTATGTAGCCTTTATGTAGCCTTTATGTAGCCTTCGTGTAGTCTTCATATAGCCTTTATGTAGCCTTTATGTAGCCTTTGTGTAGCCTTTATGTAGCCTTTATGTAGCCTTTATGTAGCCTTTGTGTAGTCTTCATATAGCCTTTATGTAGCCTTTATGTAGCCTTTATGTAGTCTTTATGTAGCCTTCATGTAGCCTTTATGTAGCCTTTATGTAGCCTTTATGTAGCCTTTATGTAGTCTTTATGTAGCCTTCATGTAGCCTTTATGTAGCCTTTATGTAGTCTTTATGTAGTCTTTATGTAGCCTTCATGTAGCCTTTATGTAGCCTTTATGTAGCCTTTATGTAGCCTATATGTAGCCTTTATGTAGCCTTTATGTAGCCTTTATGTAGCCTTTATGTAGCCTTTATGTAGCCTTCGTGTAGTCTTCATATAGCCTTTATGTAGCCTTTATGTAGCCTTTGTGTAGCCTTTATGTAGCCTTTATGTAGCCTTTATGTAGTCTTTATGTAGTCTTTATGTAGCCTTCATGTAGCCTTTATGTAGCCTTTATGTAGCCTATATGTAGTCTTTATGTAGTCTTTATGTAGTCTTTATGTAGCCTTCATGTAGCCTTTATGTAGCCTTTGTGTAGCCTTTATGTAGCCTTTATGTAGCCTTTATGTAGTCTTTATGTAGCCTTCATGTAGCCTTTATGTAGCCTTTATGTAGCCTTTATGTAGCCTTTATGTAGTCTTTATGTAGCCTTCATGTAGCCTTTATGTAGCCTTTATGTAGTCTTTATGTAGTCTTTATGTAGCCTTCATGTAGCCTTTATGTAGCCTTTATGTAGCCTATATGTAGCCTTTATGTAGCCTTTATGTAGCCTTTATGTAGCCTTTATGTAGCCTTCGTGTAGTCTTCATATAGCCTTTATGTAGCCTTTATGTAGCCCTATATGTAGTCTTTATGTAGCCTTCATGTAGCCTTTATGTAGTCTTTATGTAGTCTTTATGTAGCCTTCATGTAGCCTTTATGTAGCCTTTATGTAGCCTATATGTAGTCTTTATGTAGCCTTCATGTAGCCTTTATGTAGCCTTTATGTAGCCTATATGTAGTCTTTATGTAGCCTTTATGTAGCCTTTATGTAGCCTTTATGTAGCCTATATGTAGTCTTTATGTAGCCTTCATGTAGCCTTCATGTAGCCTTTATGTAGCCTTTATGTAGCCTTCATGTAGCCTATATGTAGCCTTTATGTAGCCTATATGTAGCCTTTATGTAGCCTATATGTAGTCTTTATGTAGCCTTCATGTAGCCTTTATGTAGCCTTTATGTAGTCTTTATGTAGCCTTATGTAGCCTTTATGTAGCCTATATGTAGTCTTTATGTAGCCTTCATGTAGCCTTCATGTAGCCTTTATGTAGCCTTCATGTAGCCTTTATGTAGCCTTTATGTAGTCTTTATGTAGCCTTCATGTAGCCTTCATGTAGCCTTTATGTAGCCTTCATGTAGCCTTTATGTAGCCTTTATGTAGTCTTTATGTAGCCTTCATGTAGCCTTCATGTAGCCTTCATGTAGCCTTTATGTAGCCTTTATGTAGCCTTATGTAGCCTTCATGTAGCCTTTATGTAGCCTTTATGTAGCCTTTATGTAGCCTTCATGTAGCCTTTATGTAGCCTTTATGTAGCCTTTATGTAGCCTTTATGTAGCCTTTATGTAGCCTTTATGTAGCCTATATGTAGTCTTTATGTAGCCTGTTGTATTCTGTAGTCCTGTAGTATATTGAATGTGAAACTGTATGTTGTCGTGCACGTTTATGCTTTTCTTGGCCAGGTCGCTGCTGCAAATGAGAACCTGTTCTCAACGGCCTACCTGGTTAAATAAAGGTTACATAAAATAAAAATAAAAGATGGGTGTAACATTTTAAAATCATTAGATAAACCCAATCATTTGTGGTCCTCCCTGAGCCAGGAATCCTAATTCTTGATATTTCCTGTGTTTCTGCCTACCTGGTTGTTGGGGCTGAGGTTGAGCAGTCTCCACGAGGAGTACATGAGGTCAGAGAAGTGGTAGAGGAGTCGCAGGCGAGCCCTCACCGCCTCGATGCTGACCTCTCTCAGCCCGCTGTACTGAGGAGGCACCGCCGCCGGGAGACCCAGCTGGAGAGGAACCGACGAGCCTGAAGAGGACGAGGGAGACACACCGACCACGAGGGAGGAGCGTGGACGGCAGAGCACGGTGGTGTTACAAGAGAGAAAGAATTTTACTTATAACAAAATGCAACAAAGAGAACTTGGTAAGTTGCTGCTACAAACCACATTGACCGTATTAGTCTATATTATAATGTGGCATGTAAAAACAAGTACATGTGTCAAAGTTTTGGTACAAAAACAAATTAGCACACAGAAAATATAAGAAACAGGTTTGTTATGTTAATTATGAGTTCTGATTTCATTTACACATGAAAGTAGTCCTGAAGAAGCCTTCTAACCACATGACATGACTTAGTGTCTGTCCACCAAACAATAGACACGAGTCATCTGACAACAGTGTGCTGCGTGTGTGTGTGCGTGTGAGTGTGTGTGTGTGTGTGAGAGTGTGTGTGTGAGTGAGTGTGTGTGTGTGTGAGAGTGTGAGTGTGTGTGTGTGAGTGTGTGAGTGTGTGTATGTGTGCGTGTGTGTGTGTGTGAGAGTGTGTGTGTGAGTGAGTGTGTGTGTGTGTGAGAGTGTGAGTGTGTGTGTGTGAGTGTGTGAGTGTGTGTGTGTGTGTGCGTGTGTGTGTGTGTGAGAGTGTGTGTGTGAGTGAGTGTGTGTGTGTGTGAGAGTGTGAGTGTGTGTGTGTGAGTGTGTGAGTGTGTGAGTGTGTGTGTGTGTGCGTGTGTGTGTGTGTGAGTGAGTGTGTGTGTCTGTGTGTGAGTGTGTGTGTGTGAGTGTGTGTGTGTGCGTGCGTGTGTGCGTGCGAGCGGTTGCGTGTGTGTGTGTGTGTGTGTGTGTGTGCGTGCATGTGTGTGTGTGTGCGTGCATGTGTGTCTGTGTGTGTCTGTGTGTGAGTCTGTGTGTGTGTGTGTGAGTCTGTGTGTGTGTGTGCGTGTGTGTGTGTGTGAGTCTGTGTGTGTGTGTGCGTGTGTGTGTGTGTGTGTGTGTGTCTGTGTGTGTGTGTGTGTGTGTGTGTGTGTGAGTCTGTGTGTGTGTGTGCGTGTGTGTGTGTGTGAGTCTGCGTGTGTCTGTGTGTGTGTGTCTGTGCCTGTGTGTGTGCGTGTGTGTGTGTGTGAGTCTGCGTGTGTCTGTGTGTGTGTGTGTGTGTGTGTGTGTGTGTGTGTGTGCGTGTGTGTGTGTGTGAGTCTGCGTGTGTCTGTGTGTGTGTGTGTGTGTGTGTGTGCGTGCGTGCGCGTCTCTCTAACCTGGTGCTCGAGGCGGCACACAGGGAGCCGTCCAGGCGGCGCTGTGGCAGCGTCCGGCAGAGATCTGGTGGATGTTCTTGCCCTGCAGCACCGTCGCCGCCGCCGGTTCTCTGACGTGGTTGGTGTGGCCCAAGCCGAGCTGCACGGCAAACATCCAGCTCAACGTCACGCCAAGTCATCATTATCGTAACATATCACCCAAATTAAACATGGAGAATAACGTGATTCCATGAATTCACTGCGATCTATTTCTCGTTAACTGAACGCTAAAAATTCCACAGCAAACGCCGGCTGGAGAAGGTAATTAATAACGTTATTGACTATTGCTTTTGTTTTGGGGCATTTCTGCCTTTATTGGACAGGAAAGCTGAGATATGAAAGGAGAGAGAGAGGGGGGGGGGGGAGGACATGCAGGAAAACCGTCACAGGTCGGACTCAAACCCTTGACCTTCTGCACCGAGGAATAAACCTCTGCACATGTGCGCCCGCTCTATCTACCAACTGAGCTAACCGGCCACGACTTGCTTTTTTTACAGTATTATACATATATATATATATATTTGTAAATTATAGAGTGTGGTCTAGACCTCCTCTATCTGTAAAGTGTCTAGAGATAACTCCTGTTATGATTTGATATTATAAATAAAATTGAATTGACTTGAATTGAATAAGATATTATTGCGATTTTTAACATATTCTGCGATATATTGCAATTTATTAGCTATTTTCCAACTTCAAATGATGTCCCCCCCCCCCAATGGAAAACGTTGTCAACATCTGTTTTATCTAAAAAGATAAAAACAACCTCAACTGCAACTTCTAGTGGGCCGAAAAGGCAACGGGTTTAATTATTCTAGTACCGAAAAGTTAAATTCTCATGTGCTACTGTGGCCGGGTTGGTCAGCGGGTAGAGCAGGCGCACATATACTGAGAGGGCTATGCCTCGACGCAGAGGTCCAGGGTTAGAGTCCGACCTGCCCCCCCCCCCCCACCCCCCCCCCCCCCCCCCCCCACCCCTCTCTGCCCTTCCTCACATCTAGCTGTCCTATCGAATAAAGGCAGAAAAAGCCCAAAAAATAATCTATACATATGTTTTTTTACATTTATATAATAAAGGATCGATACTTGCCGTCCATGTATCGATCACACACACACACACACACACACACACACACACACACACACACACACACACACACACACACACACACACACACACAGGTTACCTGTCCCTCCGAGTTGCTGCCCCAGGTGTAAACGTCTCCGGTGGAGGTGAGCACCAGAGTGTGTTCGGCTCCGACAGCCACGTCCTGGATGTGGACCCCTGACAGAGCCGGCACCTGCTGGGGCCGGTTGTGGTTCCTGGCTCGGCCTTCTGGCAAGCCAATCAGGCGGTCTGCAGTCAGGGGAGGAAACACACATATGTCGAAATGTTATGATCAAAGACAGTATATAAAATGGACCCAGTGACTCACAGTGGAATCATTGGACAAAACCTGAAATGTATTGATGAAAAACAACACAGTACGATCACAACATATGTTTATGCTAATTTTCCTGACTTTATTTCATTACATGTCATGTAGCTGATGCTTTTATCCAAAGCGACTTACAATTGCTATATATCAGAGGTCGCACTCCTCTGGAGCAACTAGGGGTTAAGTGCCTTGCTCAGGGACACATTGGTTGATGGATCACCATGAGAATCGAACCCTGATCTCCCACACCAAAGGCATTTGTCACATCCACTGCGCCACCACCACCCATTTCTTCAGAAGCATCGCTGCACGGGACGCTACGCTACCGTTAGCTAGCAGCGGGATTCAACAGCTAACGTTCAGCGGCGTGACTGTATTTCCCTGGAGAGCGTGTGGCAAACTCGAGGCCCGCATTTCAATTTAGGTTCTCGATGAATTTCGGCCCACCTAGGTTTTTCTCGCTGTTATCGACATTTTTTAGACGCCTTACCTGGCGGTTTATGCGCTTTTTTCCCAACGCTTTTGGACGCTTTACTCAATGTTTTGCCACTTTTACAATGTTTTTGGCGCATTTTCAGACAATTTTGACGCTTTTTTCGGCCTTTTTCCAACTTTTGTTTTATTTCAACATATGTCGCTGACTGAGGAACTTTTTTGGGTCTTTATGAGGCCCAGAATGTGAGTGAGAAGACTTCAGTATATGAGACATGCAGTAATACAGTCACAATATTTGACTTTTTCTCTTAAATAAACACATATCAATAATCTCTACGTGTCCGGCCCTCGATGGGATTCTCATTTTTCCAGTGTGGCCTTCTGGGAAACGGAGTTTGACCCCCCTGATGTAGAGGATTCCAACAGCGAGACGTTAACAGTCTGACAGCAGCAGCAGCAGCCAATATCCGGGTTCTGGTCGGGTTAAGGTCACTATTCTGGTTTCTGAAACATTCAGAATAACCCGTTTCCATGCGTGAGCAGAGAGAGTTACTCCTGTATACGTGGAGTTTGTAATCAATCGGCGATATCCCGACGTAAACGGCGACGCACGGTCAGCGTCTGGACGTACAGACGACTTTAAGACGCAATATGCATCATTTCAACAAACACAACAACAACAGAAGACATTATATTCATGGTTTTCACCACACTAATGAAGACATTGGTTTCCTCCTCGCTCCAAAAGTGTCTCGCCATGTTTACCTCTACTTCCTGTTTACTTCCTGTATGCTGCAGACGACGCATACAAGAAGTTCCTCTACTCAGCAGACCGAGATTCCTTGAGAATAGAACATGCGCAGAACACAAATCAATGTTCCTCCTGATGGAGATATGCCGATACGCGTCTACATGACCAGATATTCAGGTTAGAGAAGAGGAAACCCAGGGGTCATATTCAGGTTTTTAAAAACAGGAATATGACCATATTCGGGTTTTTGCCGATGTTTACATGGCCGTGCGCGACCGGGTTATTGCTAACATTGTTATTGGCTGCTTGTAAACGTACTCACTGACGGTGCGTTCACTTGAAACTCGCCAGCCTCGTGGTGCATTCAAAGTTATTGTAAAATACCCTTTTCCCATCTGGTGGTTGTTTTTGTCGTTGAACAGGAAGTTACTGGTGAAATAAGTCATTGTCACAAGTTACTGTTAACGATAACCAACCCTACTACGTTCTCACGATGAAGATCAAGATGGGGATGGCGCCCATATGGGTGGTGATGGCGCAGTGGTTAGAACACATGCCTTTGGTGTGGGAGACCAGGGTTCGATTCCCACCATGATCCATCAACCAATGTGTCCCTGAGCAAGACACTTAACCCCTAGTTGCTCCAGAGGCGTGTGACCTCTGATATATAGCAATTGTAAGTCGCTTTGGATAAAAGCGTCAGCTAAATGACACGTAATGTAATGTAACAACATCAAACCATAGCGTACCTTGGCCGAACGTGAAAACTTTGCCATCTTTGGTTAAAGCCACAGAGAACTGCGTTCCGCACGCCACTTTCTTGATGCCGATTCCACACAACACGTCCACTTTCTAAGGAATCAAAGAAAAAACTCTATTACATTCATTTAAAAACAAAATCATGCGATTATTTTCTGAAGCGAACATCAAATTGTAACAGCTCGAGTAAAGCGAGAGGCCACGCGGCGCCACAGCACCGACCTGAGGCGAGGACTTGGCCGTGGAATTGCCGAGTCCCAGTTTTCCGTAGTCTCCGTCACCAAAAGCCCAAACCATCATCCCGTCAGCGGAGACGACCAACGTGTGGTTCAAACCACACGCCACCTAAAGATATAAACACATCAGTATAAACTCTGAAGGCGCCAATCATCATCATCATCATCATCATCATCATCATGTTTCTGTAGTCCCGTCTGCGAACATGGTCAAAGATTATCGGCAAAATCGTTCTCCCCTCGGTAAAGTCTTCAGGCGCCGACCCACCAACCAGATAATCATCTGGCGAGGTCGGTGACTCGAGTCTGGCGAGGTCGGTGACTCGAGTCTGGCGAGGTCGGTGACTCGAGTCTGGTCGGCGTGTTCCGTGCCGTCGTCAGTCGGAGGAGCCGTCGGCCTTCATTTGGGACGATTTGACTTGTTGAATCGGAGGGCGGGCGGTCGGACTCAACGACCAATCTGATTGGTGGAGAGCTAACCAGGAAATGACGAGCGGGATGAGCGTGACGAACAGCCTCTCAGAATCTGATGAAGATCTTGTAAACTGACCTTTGTTGATCTGAGATGAAGACAGATTCAGCAACTGCACGGCCGATTTCTCCTCAACATGTTCTCAGAAACACGTCACGGTGAAATATTTTAGTAGAATATGAGATCGTGTTCTGAACGAGACGCCGTTATGGTCGGGGAGCAGCCAGACCCACGTGACGCGTTCGTCCAATCAGCTGCCGGTTTTCATTTTTTGGGCAACAATCCAGATTAGCGCCGCCTGCTGTCAGACGTATTACGTCTCGCACACGTGCAGAACGTACGCTCAAGTCGGCGTCTCTTCGGTGTGTTCTGAGGAACTTTTTGGACCGACTCGGGGGGACGGATCAGTCCGACTGGCTTTACTGCCGCCGGTCGGCCGTCTGGTTGGTGGTCAGAACCGTCTGGTTGGTGGTCAGAACCGTCTGGTTGGTGGTCAGAACCGTCTGGTTGGTGGTCAGAGCCGTCTGGTTGGTGGTCAGAACCGTCTGGTAGGTGGGTCAGAGCCTTTACTCTCTTCTGCCTTACCTGTCCGACTTGGTAGCCCTCCAGAGCGGTGACCTTTTCCGGTAGCTTCTTGTTCGAGGTGTTTCCCAAACCCAGTCTGCCGTAGTCACCGTTACCAAATGTGAAAAGCTTTCCGTCAGCTGTTACTACTGCAGAGTGTTTGAACCCGCAGGACATCTGAAGAGCAGACGGAGCAAAGAGAAGAAGATCGTGATATATTACCACCAGACCATCAGGTACCCTGGAAATAAACGGTGTATTGCAGTCTCGACATTCACCAGAACTTTTTCTAAATCCGTTGTGTTCCTGAACTAAAGACTGACCTGCACCACCTCCTCTCCTTGCAGCGCTTCGATCTGTCTCGGTCGGCGCTGGCGGTCGCTGTTCCCGTGGCCCAGCTTACCGTAGTCCCCGTCCCCCCAGCTGAACACCTCGCCGCTCTCCGTCAGCGCCATGGAATGACCGTCACTGCCACACGACGTCACCAGCTGAGTCACAACAAAACCTGAGGGGCAAAGACACGACCGCGTTTACCCAGACTAGATCAGACTGGTTTACCCAGACTAGATCAGACTGGTTTACCCAGACTAGATCAGACTGGTTTACCCAGGCTAGATCAGACTAGATCAGACTGGTTTACCCAGACTAGATCAGACTGGTTTACCCAGACTGGATCAGACTAGATCAGACTGGTTTACCCAGACTGGATCAGACTAGATCAGACTGGTTTACCCAGACTGGATCAGACTAGATCAGACTGGTTTACCCAGACTAGATCAGACTAGATCAGACTGGTTTACCCAGACTAGATCAGACTAGATCAGACTGGTTTACCCAGACTGGATCAGACTAGATCAGACTGGTTTACCCAGACTGGATCAGACTAGATCCGGCTGGTTTACCCAGACTGGATCAGACTAGATCAGACTGGTTTACCCAGACTGGATCAGACTAGATCAGACTGGTATACCCAGACTAGATCAGACTGGTTTACCCAGACTAGATCAGACTGGTTTACCCAGACTAGATCAGACTGGTTTACCCAGACTAGATCAGGCTAGATCAGACTGGTATACCCAGACTAGATCAGACTGGTTTACCCAGACTAGATCAGGCTAGATCAGACTGGTATACCCAGACTAGATCAGACTGGTTTACCCAGACTGGATCAGACTAGATCAGACTGGTTTACCCAGACTAGATCAGGCTAGATCAGACTGGTTTACCCAGACTAGATCAGGCTAGATCAGACTGGTATACCCAGACTAGATCAGACTGGTTTACCCAGACTAGATCAGGCTAGATCAGACTGGTATACCCAGACTAGATCAGACTAGATCAGACTCTTTGAGTCTTCATGATTTATGAATGTAGTTACTTAAACCTCGATAACATGTTATTTAACCACAACTCTACCCTGGTGCACTGAACCAGCCATTCCAGCTATATCCATCATCTCACAGTACGTATGCTAAGAAACAGGTTTTTTTAAGCACCACCTTGGAGAGCTGAGATGACGGTGAGGACGTGCAGGTCATCCGAGTTGCCCTGACCCAGACGGCCGTAGCTGCCCTCGCCACAGGCCAGCACCGTCCCGTTAGGCTGGATCACAAAGGTGCAGTTCTGACCACACACCACCTGGAGGAGGGAAACAGATGCAGGGAATTATAATCACATTTATGACATCGGCCAACAACAGTGATCAGATGTTAACAGCCTGCATAGACACAATACATGAAGAAAATATAAACTCAGAGCGCCCTATTTTAACCATCTGAGGTCACGGCGTGAAGCGCCTGGTGCAGGTGTGTTTAGGGCGTGTCCAAATCCACTTCTTCTAGTTTGACGGCGGTAAAAAGTGTCCGTGTGCCGGGCGCCTGGTTCTAGAGGGTTGTTCTTAGTGTCTTCATTAATCAGAGGTGTGTTCTGGGCGTAACATGCAATCAACCAATCAGAGATCATCTCCCATTCCCTTTAAAAGCCAGGCGCGTTTGGACCTTGGAGCATTGCTGTTATGATGGAGGATTTACACCCTAATATGTTTATTAGTAATCTTCTGCATGTGTGTGTGCTGCTGTGCGTCCCTGTGTGTGTGTAACAAGCATAGTGTGCACGTGCTGTGCACGAGCCTCGGAGCATTTTACTAATGTGCTGTTAAAATAACAATGAAATGCTGCGTTATTGACTTTAGACCAGGTTTTTGTTGGTCAATGGTGCCATCACTTCCCGCTGGCTCAAGATAGCAATACTCCCAGAATGCACCTGAACACACCTCCCTGTAAGCCCAGCACGCCCAGAATGCACCTGAACACACCTCCCTGTAAGCCCAGCACGCCCAGAATGCACCTGAACACACCTCCCTGTAAGACCAGCACGCCCAGAATGCACCTGAACACACCTCCCTGTAAGACCAGCACGCCCAGAATGCACCTGAACACACCTCCCTGTAAGACCAGCACGCCCAGAATGCACCTGAACACACCTCCCTGTAAGACCAGCACGCCCAGAATGCACCTGAACACACCTCCCTGTAAGACCAGCACGCCCAGAATGCACCTGAACACACCTCCCTGTAAGACCAGCACGCCCAGAATGCACCTGAACACACCTCCCTGTAAGACCAGCACGCCCAGAATGCACCTGAACACACCTCCCTGTAAGACCAGCACGCCCAGAATGCACCTGAACACACCTCCCTGTAAGACCAGCACGCCCAGAATGCACCTGAACACACCTCCCTGTAAGACCAGCACGCCCAGAATGCAACTGAACACACCTCCCTGTACTAGCGCCAGGTGCAGGATAGGACTCAAACGGGGCCCTCCAGTGATTTTTTATACATAAAGTTTGGGGCAATACGAGTTTTTGTCTGACATGTCTGTGTACCTGTTGTGCTTGAGAGAAGGATGGCGCGGTGGTTGGCACCAGGATGTTTCTGCCGGCCTCTGCCAGCTGGCCGTGTCGCCCTGCACCCCACAGATACACATCACACTTCCCCCCGAGGTGCCAGTCCTGCAAACACACAACACACACACACGAACAGTGTAGACCAGAAGCGTTAACCTCGACTCCACTGAGGGCCACGCTAGAAGAAGAGGGCCAGACATGGAGACGTTATTAACTTGCTTTTATTTAAGAGAAAAAGTCAAATATCTTCTCACTGTATGTCGCATTTTTTGTCATTTTAGGAGCTTTTTTCCAAACATTTTGTGTCTTTTTCTGTCTTTTATGTAACTTTCATCTTTCTTGTTCCTTTTTTGGACACTTTTGTCGCATTGTTCTCGACATAAAGCCCAACAAAAGTCAGCAAAAAACAGTTCCTCAGCCATCGTAGAATTTAGCAAATCAAGAAAAACACGTTCCCGTCTTTTTGATTTGGCGCTCAACCCAAAATTGATTGTGAACCTAAATTCGTATGCGGGCCGGATCAAAATCTGCGAGGGGCCGTGTTCGGGCCGCGGGCCTCGAGTTTGACACGTGT
>CM042426.1:492147-514647 GCA_023631565.1 Gymnocephalus cernua | reverse complement strand
AGTTACAGGGACGTAGTTACAGGGACGTAGTTACAGGGACGTAGTTACAGGGACGTAGTTACAGGGACGTAGTTACAGGAACGTAGTTACAGGGACGTAGTTACAGGGACGTAGTTACAGGAGCGTAGTTACAGGGACGTAGTTACAGGGACGTAGTTACAGGGACGTAGTTACAGGAGCGTAGTTACAGGAGCGTAGTTACAGGGACGTAGTTACAGGGACGTAGTTACAGGGACGTAGTTACAGGGACGTAGTTACAGGGACGTACTTACAGGGACGTACTTACAGGGACGTAGTTACAGGAACGTAGTTACAGGGACGTAGTTACAGCGACGTAGTTACAGGAACGTAGTTACAGGGACAGTAGTTACAGGAGCGTAGTTACAGGGACGTAGTTACAGGGACGTAGTTACAGGGACGTAGTTACAGGGACGTAGTTACAGGGACGTAGTTACAGGAGCGTAGTTACAGGAGCGTAGTTACAGGAACGTAGTTACAGGGACGTAGTTACAGGGACAGTAGTTACAGGAACGTAGTTACAGGAACGTAGTTACAGGAACGTAGTTACAGGGACGTAGTTACAGCGACGTAGTTACAGGGACGTAGTTACAGGGACAGTAGTTACAGGGACGTAGTTACAGGAACGTAGTTACAGGGACGTAGTTACAGGGACGTAGTTACAGGAACGTAGTTACAGGGGCGTAGTTACAGGGGCGTAGTTATAGGCGCGTAGTTACAGGGGCGTAGTTATAGGCGCGTAGTTACAGGGGCGTAGTTACAGGGGCGTAGTTACAGGGACGTAGTTACAGGGACGTAGTTACAGGAGCGTAGTTATAGGGGCGTAGTTACAGGGACGTAGTTACAGGGACGCAGTTACAGGGGCGTAGTTAGAGGCGCGTAGTTACAGGGGCGTAGTTACAGGGGCGTAGTTACAGGGGCGTAGTTACAGGGGCGTAGTTACAGGGGCGTAGTTACAGGGGCGTAGTTACAGGGACGTAGTTACAGGAGCGTAGTTACAGGGACGTAGTTACAGGGGCGTAGTTACAGGGGCGTAGTTACAGGGACGTAGTTAGAGGGACGCAGTTAGAGGGACGCAGTTACAGGGACGCAGTTACAGGGACGCAGTTACAGGGACGCAGTTACAGGGGCGTAGTTACAGGGACGTAGTTACAGGGGCGTAGTTACAGGCGCGTAGTTACAGGGGCGTAGTTACAGGGACGTAGTTACAGAGACGTAGTTACAGGGACGCAGTTACAGGGACGCAGTTACAGGGACGCAGTTACAGGGACGCAGTTACAGGGACGCAGTTACAGGGACGTAGTTACAGGAGCGTAGTTACAGGGACGTAGTTACAGGGACGTAGTTACAGGGACGTAGTTACAGGGACGTAGTTACAGGGGCGTAGTTACATGGACGCAGTTACATGGACGTAGTTACAGGGACGTAGTTAGAGGGACGTAGTTACAGGGACGTAGTTACAGGGACGTAGTTACAGGGGCGTAGTTACAGGGGCGTAGTTACAGGGACGCAGTTACAGGGACGTAGTTACAGGGACGCAGTTACAGGGACGCAGTTACAGGGACGTAGTTACAGGGACGTAGTTATAGGCGCGTAGTTACAGGGGCGCAGTTACAGGGGCGTAGTTACAGGGACGTAGTTATAGGCGCGTAGTTACAGGGGCGCAGTTACAGGGGCGTAGTTACAGGGACGTAGTTATAGGCGCGTAGTTACAGGGGCGCAGTTACAGGAACATAGTTACAGGGACGTAGTTTCAGGGACGTAGTTACAGGGACGCAGTTACAGGAACATAGTTACAGGGACGTAGTTTCAGGGACGTAGTTACAGCGGCGTAGTTACAGGAACGTAGTTACAGGGACGTAGTTACAGGAAAAAAATGAAGTTACTTTTCACCACTGGCTAAATCTATGCATCTGAAAAAGCTTGTGAGAATATTCTCCAGGTGATAACTGCACTTTCTGTAGTTTCTCTTCTCATGATGACTTTATACCAACTTGTATCTATATCTTTCAAACTGAATATTATGGATTTTAAAGCAATACTGTCACTTTATCAAGAAAAACGTCTCAGCCAGACATATAATCAGCCAAAGTCCTGCCTAGTATGTGAGGACAACCTACATGGCTAACATGTTGAGGTGCTTTGGGCCACGTCCAAGCAGGCTGCACCAGGCCACACCGTTAACCGGGGAGGGGTGTCGAAGACTCTGCAGGCAGCGCCAGCCGGAGCCTGAGTCGAAGTGAGAGTCCGGACTGGCCCACAGCTTCACCGTCTCCTCTTTGGCACAAGTCAGCAAGATCTGTCCAGTAGGACTCCACTTCATACTGGTGATTGACTCCTGCAACAACAACACGCAGAAGTATTCAGTTCTGAGAATTAAACTCAATTAGGGATGCTAATTTAGATTTATTTTTCTGACCGATAACCGACCCTCATTCACCAATCATTAACCGTTAACCGACGAGCCGGCAACGGAGTCCCAGTTCACCCGTCCAGGACGCTCGGACATACTTTACTGGAACCGCATGGCATCAGCGCGAATGACACAAGTCAGTCCCTCCAGAAAAACGCAGAGTTTTTTTGTGATTGTTGCGGGCAAAAATCCTTGATTATGCGGCACATTTTCTTAAAAAATGCGATGGAATATGTGGGATAACTTGCAAAAACTGCGGTTTGATGAAAAAGAAAAGAAGTGATCCCCCCCAACACAGTGTTCTCACTAGGAGAAATTACGTCACTTCATAATGTTCCCATGGCAACAGGGGAAAACGGCTGCTCTTGTGTGAAGTAAACAACATTTTTCATCTTTCTGCTGAGATATATGTGACTTTTTTGCAACGAAAATGCGGGGATTATGAAATCATGCAAGCCCCGCCGTCTATATATCTATATATATATATATATATACCGTCTATGGTCGGAGGCTTTTATATACCGTCTATGGTCGGAGGCCTTTATATACCGTCTATGGTCGGAGGCTTTATATACCGTCTATGGTCGGAGGCCTTTATATACCGTCTATGGTCGGAGGCCTTTATATACCGTCTATGGTCGGAGGCCGTGGCCGTCTGCTCGCTGACCTGTCACGCCACGTAAACATATCCCAGAATGATTGACAGCTAGGAGGACCAATAGTCTTCATGATCCACCTGGAAGAAGAAAATCCTCCACTATACCTTTAACTAGTAGTAGAAATAGATTGTATACCCACTTTTTTTTTTTACAATGGAAAAAAGGTTTTTTAATTACCTTTTATTTTATTTTTTATGATATTGTTTTTAACTGTTTAAGTGACAGTATCAATCGGTCAAAACTATTATTGTCGGTTAACGGTTAATCATCAACATCCCTGGTAGAAAGAGTTTACCTTGTGTGCATCAATGACCACAATGGCTCCTTTTTCTAAGGGCTCTTTGGATCCTATCAGCAGCTTTCCATCGGCGTAGCCCACAGCAAAAGGCTTGTCTTCACTGTACCAGGCTATGTGCATCACTGCCACTGAGAGAGGAGCAGAATTATCAAACATTTGTAAACTGACAATAATTTGGCAGGACTTGTGTTGTGTACAGTCAGAAAATATCTCAACAACAGTCAGCAAAGAGCTGTCCGTCCTCTTCGTACCATCTTTCCTGTAGCAGTGCTCCAGCTCGGTGCGGTGCATACTGGAGGTATCCAGCACCTCGATGAGCCCCAGAGATCCGTCCATTCGTCCCACCAGCAGCATGTCCTTGGGTTCCCCGCACCACAAGGACTGTGCCTGCTCTTTAGGCCAAGCCAGCGCCGACACCCAGTGAGGCTGCACGTCCAAAAGGCCCCTACCGCCTTAGAGGAAGAGAGAGGAAGTCACCGTTAGTGCCGTGCTGTTACCACGGTCCATTTATTACATCGAGAATATCCAGTACTGTTCAAAGGCCTGAAATCTCTGACCACTAAAGTTTGATGTCTGCGAGGACGACTAAATTTACTTTTAACATACATTCTTCTGTTAGGTTAATGTGTTTAGTGTATGTGTTTAAACTTAGAAAAGGATTTTAACAGATGGAACTGAAGAGAAAGTCCTTTCCCGAGGTCTCCCCTGAAATGTGTTTATCCAAACAACCTTTGATAAGGGGACAGGGGCGCCACAAACAGACCCTCTAGACACAGTTTTTAACTTCCTCAGCAGCTGAGACAAGAAAAGGTGTTATGACTTGGGTTGAACTGGGCCAAAAGGTATGACATGACCTTTTCCAAAGTGTTTGTGTAACTGGGTCTTTGCAAGAAGCATTGGGGGGGGGGGGGGGGGGGGGGGGGGTGGGGGTGGGGGGGGGGGATCTGGATGACCATTTGTTGTTGCCTATATGTTGGTTTTGTCTGTGTGCAGAAACTCAGCGCTCCAGCACTGTACCGAGTTGCACGTGTTTTAGCGTTTCTCCATTTGCAGATGAGAATAAACACTCAACAACCAGACTTTGGTTTCTGCTCAATAGTCTTCATTTGTTTCACTTTAACCTTTTATTTACTTACCCCGTGTTATTAAGAATAATTTCCACAACACTCTGTGTAGTCTGGATGCTCTTGGATGCTTTTAGGTTGTAGAAAACACATTTGGTGTCTGAATTGGTTTTTATTTATTTGTTCAAATAGTTATTATTGAAGGGAAGAAGAAGAACATAACAGCTGATTCATAACTTTTGATTGGTATTGTATCAGCCTAGAAATCTTGGTTCAATCAACGGTTACATTTTTTTGGCTAAGTCCTGGATCTTCACCATCCACCTACGGCACCTTTAACATGGCGTCTAATGAAATAAAAACAGAATCAGGACCCGAGAGGAGCTAGAAAACAGAAATGCTCACCATTAACTTGCCAGATGTTGACCATTTTCTCCATGGCAGATGCCAGATATTTCCCAGTCACACTCCATGCCAGAGGAGACATACAAGGATCGCTGGGAGATCCCAAACCTGACATGCCCTCCTCTGAAGAGCCATCACTGACGAGACAACCGAAGAAACACACATGAGACCAACTTAAAGCTACAAGTTGTCCTCGGCTCAAATTTGACCCATTTTCAAAAAGTTCCTATATCACAAATTTGTAGTCTGGGTGAACCAGTCTGATCTGCTGGTGGTCTGATGTCTCCCAGCAGCTCAGACTGGAAACCTGTACGTTTATCTCTCCTGCTTCTGTTACTAATCTGCGGGAACCAATCACAGACTGGCTTATCCACCTGGCGCGCTATTGGCTGGTTTAACACGATGACGATAGAGAAGCGACCAAGCAGCTTCTTGTTTACATTCAACACGGCGGCCACCGAAGAGCAGCGACCCGTTGATGCCGCTGTCGATGCTACGTCACCCGGATCGTTGCTCTGATTGGTTGAAGGACTATCCAATGGCGTACAGTTATCTGAACTATGCCCGTTGGTCCTGCAGAGAGAACAGAGACCAGACTCCCCAGACTGATGTTCAATCTTAACAGAAGGAGCTGGTCTGCTGGTAGCCAGACTAGTTGAATGTAGTATTTGTATTAGTGTAGTGTGTAGTATCTATGTGTAGTATTTGTATTTGTTTCAGCCTCACTCCTTATTGAAGATGCAGGTCTGCTGGAGGGTGTACTGGTTCTTGGTTACGTTCCACATCCTGACGGTCCCATCGTTACCACTCGTTGCCAGCAGGCCTTTCTTACTGCACCAACCACATGTGATGACCTGAGTGAAACAGACTTTATTTAATACCAGTTTATATTCAACATTTTGAGTTCTAACCCAGCCAGGGAACCGTCCTCATCCTACGTTGACTCACTCTGCTCTGGTGAGCCTCTAGCTTGATGAAGGAGCACTTTCGCAGGTCCCCCGCCATGTCGACAAAGGTCTGCGGCCGGCTATGGTTGTTGTCGCGGTCGTGAGCGGCCAGCGTGCGGACCAGCTGCTGTGCGGCCCACTGGCGGTGCTGCGAGGAGAGCCTGGAGGACAGGCAACAGGCCGCCAAAGCATTGGCCAGCTCCAGAGGTCCTACAGCGGAGGGATTATGGGAAGGATGGGCATACAAGTGGGCAATTAGACCTGCTCGACACGGAACAGAAAGTGACAAGGTGGCCCGGTGAGTGAGAGAAGGAACAAAAATGAAAGTGACAAACAGAAAAACCAAAAGGTGACCTGAATGGACAGAGAGAAACAAGCACGAGTTGTGTGTTCATGAAGACTTAACAGACATTACTAATACATTATAACATTACTACATGAATTACACAAATACATGATAATAACTATGAGACGATTCAAAATTCAAAAAGGCCACAAAGTCAATAATTTTGAGACATTTTTGAAAGATAAACATGTAATGTGGCTTAATTAAATCAAGGCAGCGTCATGTCATAAGTAGGTTAAATAACTGTTATTTGAAAATAAGAGTAATTGGAAAATATGCAAGAAAAACATCTTATAACTACTTACTTTTCACAAAAACTACCACTATGAAATATTATTGATTCGGAGACTAATGAGATGAATAAATCCACAGAAACCGTGACCAACGGATTGGATAACATGGAGCACCAGCTGATGTATTAGGGCTGGGCAATATATCAATATATATACACACACATATATATATATATATATATATATATATATATATATCGTGATATGAGACTAGATACTGCCTTAGATTTTGGATATTGTAATATCGTGATATGGCATAAGTGTCTTTTCCTGGTTTTAAAGGCTGTAACCAGACGGCTCTGACCCACCAACCAGACGGTTCTGACCACCAACCAGACGGTTCTGACCCACCAACCAGACGGTTCTGACCACCAACCAGACGGTTCTGACCCACCAACCAGACGGTTCTGACCACCAACCAGACGGCTCTGACCACCAACCAGACGGTTCTGACCACCAACCAGACGGTTCTGACCACCAACCAGACGGTTCTGACCACCAACCAGACGGTTCTGACCACCAACCAGACGGCTCTGACCACCAACCAGACGGTTCTGACCACCAACCAGACGGCTCTGACCACCAACCAGACGGTTCTGACCCACCAACCAGACGGTTCTGACCACCAACCAGACGGTTCTGACCACCAACCAGACGGCTCTGACCACCAACCAGACGGTTCTGACCACCAACCAGACGGTTCTGACCACCAACCAGACGGTTCTGACCACCAACCAGACGGTTCTGACCACCAACCAGACGGCTCTGACCACCAACCAGACGGTTCTGACCACCAACCAGACGGTTCTGACCACCAACCAGACGGTTCTGACCACCAACCAGACGGTTCTGACCACCAACCAGACGGCTCTGACCACCAACCAGACGGTTCTGACCACCAACCAGACGGCTCTGACCACCAACCAGACGGCTCTGACCACCAACCAGACGGTTCTGACCACCAACCAGACGGTTCTGTCCACCAACCAGACGGCTCTGACCACCAACCAGACGGTTCTGACCACCAACCAGACGGTTCTGACCCACCAACCAGACGGTTCTGACCACCAACCAGACGGCCGACCGGCGGCAGTAAAGCCAGTCGGACTGATCAGTCTCCCCGAGTCGGTCCAAAACGTTCCTCAGAACACACCGAAGAGACGCCGACTTGAGCGTACGTTCTGCACGTGTGCGAGACGTAATACGTCTCCATGACAGCAGGCGGCGCTAATCTGGATTGTCGCATAAAAAAATAAAAACCGGCAGCTGATTGGACGACCGCGTCACGTGGGTCCGGCTGCTCCCCGACCATAACGGCGTCTCGTTCAGAACACGATCTCATATTCTACTAAAATATTTCACCGTGACGTGTTTCTGGAAACATTTTAAGGAGAAATCGGCCGTGCAGTTGCTGAATCTGTCTTCATCTCAGATCAACAAAGGTCAGATTAGAAGATCTTCATCAGATTCTGAGAGGCTGTTCGTCACGCTCATCCCGCTCGCCATTTCCTGGTTAGCTCTCTCCACCAATCAGATTGGTCGTTGAGTCCGACTGCCCGCCCTCCGATTCAACAAGTCAAATCGTCCCAAATGAAGGCCGACGGCTCCTCCGACTGACGACGGCACGGAACACGCCGACCAGACTCGAGTCGCCGACCTCGCCAGACTCGAGTCACCGACCTCGCCGGACTCGAGTCACCGACCTCGCCAGACTGTCAGACGGCAGATTATCTGGTTGGTGGGTCGGGGCCTTTAGACATTATGACATTATTGATGATTATTTATCTAAAATCTAAGTGTGAAGATATTTTGTTGAAGCACTAACTGTCAACCCTAGAATCTGGTGAGTTATCTGGTTTTCTATCTCCTGCTCCTCCGAGCTACAGACCTCTTTTCTCCAGATCAGCCTTGTCATAAGCAGGTCTGAGTCTGGCGCCTTTGTCTGCCAGCAGGGCCACCAGAGCCTGGGTGACCACGAAGTTGGGCGAGGTGACGAGCTTGTTCTCCTCGGCCACACCGCGCAGGAAGCTGGGCAGGAACTTCCTCTGGATGGGGTCGTCCACCGTGGTCAGATTCATGCCGGTAGCGGCCGAGATCAGGTTCTGGAGAGACAACGATGTTAAATTATTGTGAGTTGCAGCTTTAATTTCTTGCTCGTTGTGTCATTCCACCATTTCTCTAAATGTTATAAGTGCATCTTTTTATTAACATCTCCATCATGATTGTTGTATTTTATGTATGTTCTATTGCTTATTGCTGTGTCATCATGTTGCTGTCACTACTCCTTCGTCCTCTATCTAAATGAAGGCAAATAATGCCACCTAAAATACTTTAAGTTTGAATAATCTGAGTCAATAATCAACTAGCTACCTGTCTGAGACACATGATCTGTTAACCCTTGTATTGTCTTCCATTGGACCATGCACTTGTTGTCCCCCCGGGCCAAAACAAAAAAAATCCACACTTTTTCTGACGTTTTTGTCCCTTTTTTTCAACACTTTTGGTGCTTTTTTCAATGATTTTGGCACTTATTTTTGTTATTGCTGTTTTACACTTCTTTTCACTACCATGTATAAACACTACTAACACCAACTTATTACTAGTTTTATTAGTTTATTACCAGTTAAATTACTGATCCGATCTTTTGTTGTACTTGCGAAGCGCGTTGTATGGGATCATACATGTTATTTTTGGTTAATTGAAATTAGGAAGTTAAAAAGAAACCCATATTTCTGATATAGACATTTAGAAAATGGGTCAAATTTGACCCGAAGACAACACAAGGGTTAAATTAAACATCAGATCTCAATGAAGCCATGATCACTCCCTCCAGAAAAACGTGATTATGCGATCGCATAATTCAACGCATAATCAGACAAAGTCTGCATATGTACGCAGGGGCCGCATTTTTTCAAATACGCACTTTCGCCGCATAAATTGCCGATTTCCGCGCAAAATATGCGGGGCTTGCATGATTTCATAATCCCCGCATTTACGTTGCAAAAAAGTCACATATATCTCAGCAGGAAGATGAAAAATGTTGTTTACTTCACACGAGAGCAGCCATTTTCCCCTGTTGCCATGGGAACGTTATGAAGTGATGTCATTTCGCCTAGTGAGAACACGGTGTTGGGGGGGAATCACTTTGTTTTCTGTTTTTCATCAAACCGCAGTTTTTGCAAGTTCCCGCAATTTCATCTCATAAAATTGCATAAATATTCCGCATATTCCATCACATTTATTAAGAAAACGTGCCTCATAATCAAGGATTTTTGCCCTCAACAATCACAAGAACTCTGTTTTTCTGGAGGGACTGGTTATCTGGACTCAGACGGCCGATAGTAACATTGTGTACCTGAGTGCAGAGCTGCACCAGCAGCTTGGCGGCGTTGGGACTGTTGGAGGCCAAGCAGCCCACCGCGGTGCTGAGGTAAGCCAGACAGGAGATGGGCTTGCTGGCCTTGGCGGCCCCGCGAGGCCTTTCGGCGTGGCCGGAGCCTGCGGTAGGACTGGTGGAAAGACCGGCTCGGCCTGCTGCTGCCAGGCACATCAGCCTGACCAAAGTCCTGATGTCGGTCAAACCCAGAGACTCCAGACCGGCTGCAAGGCTGCAGCTCGAGCCACTGTTTGGGAGAGAAGGGAGGGGGGGAGGAGGGAGGGAGGGAGGGAGGGAGGAGAGAGGGAGGGAGGGAGGGGGGGAGGAGGGAGGGAGGGAGGGAGGGAGGGAGGAGAGAGGGAGGGAGGGAGGGGGGGAGGAGGGAGGGAGGGAGGTGTATTTATGTTTTTATCTATTTACTATTCTAGGTTTTATGTGCTTGTTCTGCGCTAATGTTTATGTGTGGGCTACATGCTGTGAACCAAATTGCCCCTCGGGGACATTAAAGACATTTCAACTTCAACCTCAAAGTAACGTTTTAGCACCGCTATCGGGAAAAAGCCCCACATGATACCCCAGCCTACATATAACCCACCCAGACGGACGGATGGAGCGTGCAGACTACCTGACAGACAGCAGGGACAGGGCTCTCATCACCATGCTGCGGGCCAGCAGCACCTGGGCCGCAGCCGTCACCCTCCTAAGCGCCATCACTCGGTCGTGGGGGTTCTGGAGGGCTGCGGCCTGCTCGCCGAGGGTCACCCTGCCCGACGAGCTCTTATCCACCGAGGTCTGACAGCCTAAACACAAACACACGCTCAGGGTTAAGGGTCGAACCAATCGCTTTACTTGACTATATAATATCAATGCGTAACATAATGTTGTTGTCTCCAGATGTAATGGGATCTTGTTAGAAACTCCACTTCCCAGAAGGCCACACTGGAAAATAAGAATCACATCCAGGGCTGGACAGAGTTTATTGATATGCTTTTATTTAATCTAAAAAGTCAAATATCTATGACTGTATTATCGCGTCTCATATAATCTTCTCACTTACAGTTTGGTCGACATAAAGTCATAAAAAAATTCAGCACAAAAATCCCTGAGCCATCACAGAATTTAGCAAATCAAGCAAAAACAATGATTATATTTTTTACAACAACCTCTTTACAGACCTGGATATGCAAACGTATGTCGTGTACAGTGATTACAGTTTGAAAACAGTTTCCTGTCTTTTTGGTTTGGCGCACAAAGGCTGCAACATCTCCTCACTATCTGCTAGCTGCCTGTAAAAAACGTGGTCTCTGTAGACAGCCCAGGCTCCACAGGTGCCAACAAAAACAAACTGTGCCAACCTGCACCACCAAACATAATAAACAGTCTTCCAGCCAATAACCGACAAGAAGGATTTGGGGGTGGGGGGGTGAGTGCGTGGAAGGGGGGGGGAGGGGACGTGATTTTGTTTGACATTACTTGGAACGTCAACATGAAGCGACTCGGTGAATCAGTAGCTGCAGCCCTGGATCTTCTCACCTATCTGCAGCAGGGTCTCTTCCATGCTGTTGGAGGCTGTCACCATGGCAACGGAGGCTCCCAGCGGGTCGCTGTCAGGGAACTGGACGGCCTCCGGGACGACCCTGCGCTCACTCAGACCCAACGGTCCGGCCAGAAGCTCAAACTCCTCCTCCCCTGTCAGCTTCTCATCTTCGTCAACGTCCAGCATGTCCCAGTCCTCTGCAATAATAATAATAATAATAATAATAATAATAATAATACATTTAATTTATATAGTCGCTCTGCAGCAGGACGACAGGTGCAAACAATCAGAAGTCAAACACAAACGTCTCGTGTATCACTGCAGGACGTGTTTATAATTACCTTCATAGACACTGTCCTGTTTTCCAAGGAGGTCAGGAGCCTGTCCCTTATACCTGGAGAGAGGGAGGGAGAGAGGCGGGGGAGAGGGGGGAGACAGGGGGGGAGGGGGGAGAGGGAAGTCCTTAATCCTGCAACAATCAGGCAGGCTAAGATCATCCTATCTGACAACTCTCACGTATTGTTCTCTGAGTTTGAGTTATTGAACTCAGGAAAGAGGTCCAGGGTTCCTCTCTGCAAATACAACTCATCTGTTCCTGAGAAGCTCATAAATGAGCAGCGATGAACGTATGACTTCAACTCAACTTCAAAGAACTTCATTTGTGTTGAGCATCAGTGCATGTAGAGTACCACGAACACAGCATAATCTAACACACACACACACACACCACACACACACACACACACACACACACACACACACACACACACACACACACACACAGTTCCATATAGATAAACAGATAAATAGTTACCAATAAATAGTAACATAAATAGTACCCAAAGCTTGCAAAATACAGTAAATAAATACATGATAAATAAGCATTAGGCATTAAAAACAGTTACATTAAAAAAGTTAAAATAGTAAACGTGTCAATCATTCATATTAGATGGACACTAGTCGCACTAAACGGGCGCCATCTTGACTACAAAGCGGAAAGGGGGAGGGACCAGGGACGTCGACCGGCAGCTGATTGGACGAACGCGTCACGTGCGTATTAGCTCTCGCAGATTTTACATCCGAGCTTAATGGCGGCCAGATGGCGGCTCGTTTGGAATACGATCTCGAATTTTCTTCATTTCAGATCAACTAAGGTCAGTTTAAAAGATTTTCATCAGATTTTGAGAGGCGGCGAGCCGAGCCGACAACTCGTCATTTCCGGTAAGTGTTTTATCATAAGTGTTCCCGTTGGGACGATACTAACCATCGACAGCGGGCGCTACGGCAGGAAGTGGTCAGTGACCATTAGCAGTGTACTGACCGAAGTAGGCGGTCTGAGACACGGCCTATGTATGTATGGATGGATGTGAATGAAGGATTACTGCTTTTTATACAAAGGATTGCAAGGATATTTATATTTATAAATGTTATAAATGCAGCAGCCTTTTAGGAAATGGTAATATTATTTATTATTTAATTTATAATTTGCACAGCTATTTGGGTCGCCTACATGTTCAATGTACAACTGTTTCTTCTAACTGTTTTTAACCCTGTGTTTGATGTGTGTCTCCGTGGTTACTCTTGCAGGAATTTTCTCTCTGTCCAAAACGAATGTCTCCTCAGGGAGACTAATAAAGAGACTTTGACTCTAGTAGCTCCATAACAAGCAGCTTAGTTGTAATGACTACGTCATAATGGGGAAAATCATTCATTATGCTAAAATCCATACCTCTCCACAATGGGGACTTTGGCCTTGCTTTTGATGGCCAGGTACTTCTCCCTGCAGCTGCCACACAGCAGGTAGTAGGGGTTCCCACTCCCACACTCGCCGCCGAACCAGCCGTCTACGTAGGAGCCGTTACTGCGGTAGCCTTGGCGGTTGGCGCTGCGGCCGCAGCCTGGGTGGCTCTTCTTCATGTGTTGATTGAAGTTGGCAACGTTGGCCTCGCACAACTCGCACACCACCACTTCATCTCGATCGTCCGTCTCGCATACGTGCTGCGAGGTGTGGTACATTTACAGAGGAACACACACAGATTCACATACATACAGAGATGTTCAGAATTCATACAACGTGATGTGCTAGAAATGTGAATCGACAACAGCTTTGCATTAATGAGTTCCAAGCCACAGCCAATCAGCACTGAGAATAATCATTTTGTTATTGAAAAGGTGTTAAAGTCTTTCATTCCATGCCAGTTAGATCAGTGGGGTGAGTGTGCTTTCACAAGTTACTGTCTCATAAAGTAAAGTCTATTTCAGCGTGCAGATATCCAGTCCCTGCAGAACAACGTGATTATGCGATCGCATAATTCAACGCATAATCAGCCAAAGTCTGCATATTTATGCGGGGGGAGGGGGGGGGGGGAGGGGGTTGCATATTTTCAAATACGCCGCACTTTCGCCACATAAATTGCAGATTTCCGCACAAAATATGCGGGACTTGCATGATTTCATAATCCCCGCATTTTCGTTGCAAAAAAGTCACAAATATCTCAGCAGAAAGATGAAAAATGTTTTTTACTTCACACAAGAGCAGCCATTTTCCCCTGTTGCCATGGGAACATTATGAAGTGATGTAATGTCGCCTAGTGAGAACACGGTGTTGGGGGAATCACTTTGTTTTCTCTTTTTCATCAAACCGCAGTTTTTGCAAGTTCCCGCAATTTCATCGCATAAAACTGCATAAATATCCCGCATATTCCATCACATTTTTTAAGAAAACGTGCCTCATAATCAAGGATTTTTGCCGCAACAATCACAAAAAAACCCGTGTTTTTCTGGAGGGACTGACTATAGTGTGAAATAACTGTGTGAGAAGTGATGCAGGGCAGCTAACGAGCAGCTAACGAGCAGCTAACGAGCAGAATGGTGGCGGCAGCCCTCTGGACATAGCAGAAAGTCACACACACCCATGTTGGCCAGTCCAGTACCTCCGGGATCCACATTCCCAGAATGTCGGTGTCCGTGGCGAGGTCCTGGCCAAACATGGCCTCCATGGTCTCCTCGTCCAGGTCCATCTCCAGCTCTTCGTCCAGGTTGAAGTCATAAAGGGCTCCCGGATCTTGCTGCTGTTGCAGGGATGAGACCTCGCGACGTGACTGGCTGTGGTGCGCCTGCACCGAGCGGTACAGTCCAGCTTACAAGGAGAGGAAGTTTAGAGTGAAGGGAGGAAGAGGAAGTGTTCATATTGCTCAGGTCTCTTTTTATTATGTCTTACTTCATGTTTTACTGTTGTTGTCTTGTCATAATATGTGTCACCACCAGGGGACGTGCAATTTTAATTTTGTCGTTATATGCAATGACAATAAAGGTATTCTATTCTATTCTATCAATTTCTTTAGACGAAGTGTGAAGAAAGGTAAAAGGTGTCTTACCGGCGCGGGCTAACAGCGTGCGTGCAGCCAGGTCAAAGCGGTGTTTCCTGCCGACAGCGGAGCGGCCTCTGAGCGGACCACCGCTGGAGGCTGACGCGCTGTCCTGCTCCAGACCGTCAGGACTACAAAGAACACAGATAGAGACTTTTAGAAATGTACAACAAAAAAATTCTTTTATTAGATAGTGATAGTAGATCATGACACGCAGCAAGGTCGGAATCGAACCCGGGCCGCAGCAAAGGACTCGGGCCACGCCGGCTGAGCTAGAGGTCCCGCCCCGCAATTTCTATCTGTCATTCAGGAATAAGTGTCATGGCGTCGGCAACCGTTGGCAGAAAAGGCATTTGGACCGATCGGTCTCCCCGAGTCGGTCAAAACACGCCAGAGAACTCACCGAGGAGACGAGACGTAATACGTCTCCATGACAACAGGCGGCGCTAATCTGGATTGCTAATCCCCCCGCATTATCGTTGCAATAAAGTCACATATATCTCAGCAGAAAGTTGAAAAATGTTGTTTACTTCACACGAGAGCAGCCGTTTTCCCCTGTTGCCATGGGAACGTTATGAAGTGACGTCATTTCTCCTAGTGAGAATCACTTTTCTTTCTCTTTTTGCAAGTTCCCGCAATTTTTGCAATTTCATCGCATAAAATTGCATAAATATCCCGCATATTCCATCGCATTTTTTAAGAAGATGTGCCGCATAATCAAGGATTTTTTGCCCGCAACAATCACAAAAAAACTCTGCTGTACCTCTCGATGAAGCCCTCCTCCATTTCTGAAGTATCTGCACTGGTGATGTCTCCGGGCGAGCACAGATACGGGCTCCTGTCCAGAGACTTGCCTCCAGCAGAGGCCGTGGCACCCGGACAGGACGAGTCAGACCCGTCTCCACCAATGCCGCTGCCTCTGGCGTCGTCATGCTCGTCCTCTGGACCTGGATGCTCGATCATCCACATGGCCAGCACCGTGATGTTCTGAGCGTCTGCCTCTCCTCGAGCGCCTGAGATAACAGGAGTACACACCGGACCCATCAATAAATAAACCACACGATGATAGTCGTACCACAGCATTCAGAGTCATATCACACAATGTCTGGGGAAAGCATAACTTCCAACCTTTGATACATGAGCTACTGGGCGTTTTTAGGTCAAGACAAGACATTGAAGTCACAACATTAAAGGTCCCATAACATGCTGCTTTTTGGATGCTTTTATATAGACCTTAGTGGTCCCCTAATACTGTATCTGAAGTCTCTTTTATATAGACCTTAGTGGTCCCCTAATACTGTATCTGAAGTCTCTTTTATATAGACCTTAGTGGTCCCCTAATACTGTATCTGAAGTCTCTTTTATATAGACCTTAGTGGTCCCCTAATACTGTATCTGAAGTCTCTTTTATATAGACCTTAGTGGTCCCCTAATACTGTATCTGAAGTCTCTTTTATATAGACCTTAGTGGTCCCCTAATACTGTATCTGAAGTCTCTTTTATATAGACCTTAGTGGTCCCCTAATACTGTATCTGAAGCCTCTTTTATATAGACCTTAGTGGTCCCCTAATACTGTATCTGAAGCCTCTTTTATATAGACCTCAGTGGTCCCCTAATACTGTATCTGACGTCTCTTTATATAGGCCTTAGTGGTCCCCTAATACTGTATCTGAAGTCTTTCTGGGGGAACTCATATTTATGTTCAGAGTGACATTTTCATGCCATGGGACCTTTAAGGACGAGAACGTGCGATGCGGAGGAACTTGTGAGGAGATTCTTCTCTGAGACTGACCGGTGGCTTCCAGAGCTTTGGTGATCTGGCGCAGGGAGAAGCCCATCTCCAGTAAGGGCACAGCGATAGCAGGAGGAGGGGGGGATGTCGACAGCCTGCTGCTGGGGTCCGACATGGCTGTAGTAAACACAACACAACACAGTTAATGAAATTAGTATGAAACATGGCATATAGATCTGAATATCGCACTGTGTGTTTGTAAATGTGTAAGTATCTGTGTGGTTGTTGTTGTCTCGTAGGACCCGGCATACTAGCAGCATGGCTAAATGCTATGTTTGGTTTTAGTAGGCGCATGGCCGCCACACAACCGCCACACAAATGAGCCAATTAACTCCCACGCTGCCCCACAACCCTGCACTAAATGACACAATGCCTGATTTGGTGTGAATGCAGCCGAAGGACTAAGCTCACTGTTTAAAGCGTCTCTATGCAGTGTAGTCCAGGTCTTGTGTGTTTCCTGTCTTGTTGCTGGCAGGTTTCTCTATAGAGCCCCCCCCCCCCCCTCTACAGCTCCTATGTTTCCTCGTGTCTGACTCCTCTCTCGGTCAGTCTGCCGTTTCCTCTTCCTCTCTTCCTCCCACAATGCTTTCCTAGCTTTCTGCTTCTTCTTTGCCGGCTCGGCCGTGACGATAGTGTGAAAAACTCCATCTCTACCTCGTTAGCCGGTTCCTGAACGGCCATACGTGTGCAGCGCCGTGAAGCGATTCGTTAACACGGCGAGACCTGATATCACGCCGTACTTCCTGACTCTGAGGCCGCCGGCTCACCGGCCCAAAGTTGCAGCGAGACGACCACCATTCAACCAGAAACAAGTCATATAACCATCACAATGACTCGAGGCAGACAGCCATCAGTCAGTCGGCTGGGCATGTGTGTTACCGATTAGTAACTACGCCGAAGTTAGTTTGATAATCACCAGCTGGCCACTAATTTTACCAAACAGAGAGCATTATGTGTATTTAAAGTTACATATTACACCTGTATCAGTAGCTCTGTATGTTTGCATCAGTGACCGTGATCAAACAGAGAGTTCATATAATGTGCCGTCTGTGTTACAAGCCGTACAAGCTTTTCACCAGCACAACAGCCATGTTTACATGCATGGCGGTCTGGCATACTTACAGGTGCCCGTTCTGTTTTGTGGTCTGGAGGGCTGCGAGTTGGGGGACGTGAGACTCTGCCGGCGGCCGACCTCTTCTGACGGAGAGGTCGGCAGAGAGGACACGGGAGGAGTCTGAGCTCGACGGGTTGGAACCAGGGTGGTAGTCGGGTAGCTCGAGAACATTTGCCTGTCACATCACAGAGACACATTAAAGTAAGTAAGTAAACTTTATTTATATATCACCTTTCACACACAAGGGGAGTCACAAAGTGTTTTACAGTAAAAACAAATAAAAACAACAACACATAAAATACAGAACTATAAGGCTGAGTAAAAGCTTGTCTGAAAAGATGTCTTCAGGTGTTTTCTAAAAATGTCCACAGAACCCAAGGTTCTCAAGGTTAAAGGGAGACGTTCCAGAGCCTTGGAGCCGCCACAGAGAATCACCTCTTGTTTTAAAACCTGTTCTGGGAACAGTTAAAAGGTCTTGACCTGAAGACCTCAGAGAGTGACCAGAGGAGTGTGCGTGCAATAGATCCTGGACATACGAGGGAGCTTGGCCATGCAAGGCTCTGTAGGTAATAATTACAATTTTAAAACCAATCGGTAGCCAATAAAGAGCCTTAAGCACAGGAGTAATGTGGATCTCCTGCTGGTCTCAGACACAAGTCTTGCTGCTGCATTCTGTACAACTTGCAATCTGTTCACAGATGATTTGTTTAAACAAGTGTTCAGTACGGTCCGTGTAACGCTTATCAGTTCAATTTTCTAAACACAAACAGACATTTGGAAAAACAGAAAAATGGGTTCAAATATCCAATTTTTCATTTTTTTTCCACCTTGAGAAATTAAAAAAATGGATCTTTAACCCGTTTTTCCAATTTTCTGTTTTTATCCAGAGGATCGGAAATTTAGAAAATTACAAAATTGCATCTGGGCTCCGATTATTCAATACTGCGACGATATTCTCTCCCTCGTTCCGCCTAGCTCATCGAGCACATTCAGCAGCCAGACCGAAAGACAGAATGAGAATGGACGATGTGTTGGAAGTCGAATAACGAAAAACATTCAGCGTTTCACCTCAATGTCCAGCACAGACTTGAATCAAGATGGCCTCGTGTCTATAGTTAAAGGTTCGTCCTCCGCCCAGACACAGGACCACTCAGAGGCCGAGTGGCAATCAAGAGAGTCGGCACTTTTCCCGGTAGTGTCTGTTCCGAGGCCGCGAGGGCCGGTCTGATAATATTTTAGGCTACATTGCAAGTTCTTAGCCACACCATCCGCTGCCCGCTGGTCAGCCTCTGCTCAACGTACGGCGGGCCGCAGCAGCCTCTTAGTTCAATGGGGAAGCCAAAAAAGAAAAGGGAAGGTGGCGCTGAGATGGTCAGACTCAGAAGAGAAAAAAGGGATTGTTGTTGCTATGCTGTGTTGTTCATTCATTCACCATCCGAACATTCATCTCCCCTCTTCCTCTTCTCAGCAAGATTCAGAATTATATTCTCGTAATTATCCAGCGTTGACATGACTGCCCCGAGTCGTCTTGAATGCCTAAACACATCCAGACCCCCCACGATAACAGCCAACCAATCGTTGGTAACTATAGGCGGTACGAGGGAGAGAATATCGTCGCAGTATTGAATAATCGGAGCCCAGACGCAATTTTGTAATTTTCTAAATTTCCGATCCTCTGGATAAAAACAGAAAATTGGAAAAACGGGTTAAAGATCCAATTTTTTAATTTGTCAAGGTGGAAAAAAATGAAATATTTGAACCCATTTTTCTGTTTTTCCAAATGTCCGTTTGTGTTTAGAAAATTGAACTGATATGCGTTACACGGACCGAGTACATTGCAGTAGTCCAAACGTGAAGAAATAAAAGCATGAACAAGCATCTCCTTCTATGTTTTAGAAACCACTGATCTAATCTTAGCAATATTCCTGAGATGGACAAAACATTAAAATACTCATCTCAGTTTCATCACGCGTGATAATTAACACCAGCTGACCGACAGTATGTGCTGTGCGGCCATCGGCTCTGACCTGAGGAGGCTGAGAGGCATGACCCCCGGGGACTCCGAGGCAGGGACCGTCTCCGTGTCCGTGACCGGCGTGGTAGCAGTGGTGGTGTCCTCCAGCGAGGAACTCATGAAGGAGGTGGTGCTGGAGGCAGAGGGGCTGGTCGTGACCGGAGTTTGTGCCAACTGCTCGCCCTCTATACCTTCCCCCTCACCTTCTGGTTCACTTCTCACTCCTGGGGGACATGACGAGACAGACAAAGCTGAACAAATGTTTGTTATTTCTACAGTACGAACTCTGCGAGCACTAAATAACCACAGTGTTTCCCCTACGTTGATTTGTAAGTGGCGCACCGCCACAGTTAAATGTCTGCCGCCACGCCACGGTGTCAATGTTGATTGTCGGAGAATAGCGCGGACACGCGCTTCACAGGTAGAGCACAAACCCAGCCCCCCCCCCCGTCTCTATTCACATGCCGGGATTCTTGCCTGCGCGCCACACACACGCAGCCGAGTTGTGTGTGTGCGCGTTAACGTTACCGCACACACACACACATCTAAAACACGCGCAGCACCTGACTGGGAACGATACCGAGGATTACCAACGGTCGCTGGGGGGGCAGATGAACTCACGCTAGTCTCGTTACTGTAAGTAGGTTACGATAAAACCTTCGTGAGTAAAAAGTCAATAATTATCAATGCACTCACCTGTATAGACCGACATAAACATGTAGAAAGAGATATTTTAATCTGCTCTGTCTGCTCTCGTCCACCGCGCTGTTTTACCAAACTCAGCTCTACTCTGCAAAAAGCTAAAACAAATAAAGCTGTCGGTTGTAGTCTTAGCTTAGCTTGGCGGGAATCTAGAAATTTGGACAAATTCTTATAAACTGAACTGCTGGCTGAGTGAACCGTCCTCTCTCCTGGAGGTAAAGCTATGGATGTATTATAAGACCAAAACAGATACATGTGGCTACTTAATATGCACGTGAATGACGCGTTCTTCATTCTTGATGATGATGCTGGTTGTATTATTTTGCAACAGCATCATTTCATTGCAAATGAGGAATACAGTATGAATGGTAGCCTGCTGATCAGTCCATTCATCATTAAAGGCTTTTCCACTCAATTTTCCCTTCAGCCTCTGTGACTGTGACATGTTTACCTGACAACAGCCTTTCTTTCTGCAAACATTTCCTGCATACTACAACCATGTTTCCTTAATCACAGACTTTAACAACCACTCAGTGAACTGTCTCCTAGTCTGAGATCTTGTTCTAGTTAAAGAGTCAGTTATCATTATGGAGTTTCCATGTTTTTGAGGAGTTTGCTCACACTAATGTACTGTAAAAAAATAGCATTAATTCAGTAAGAAAGACCATTTTGAACGATAATTTTCCTTATTTGAAAGTCCGGCCTTGGAGTGTCGGGGGGGGGGGGGGGGGTTGACATACCTGCCACCACGGCTTAAAAAAATCCTAGGGGAAACACTGAACCAACATGAAATCTCTCCATGTTCTCACCAGGCTTGGCCTTTCCCCCGCCGTGCTCCTCCAACAACCCGTTCACGACCAGTTTGTAGATCATGGCCTGCGCCCTCTCCAGGTCTGCCAGGCCCAAGGCCCGCTTGATGGGGGAGCGCATCACCGCCCGCTTCACCATGTGGCGCATGAGAAACTGCAGAGCCGCCCGCATCTCCACTTCTTCCTGGCATACTGGCGAGGTGGCGGCTGTGCTTCCACTGGTGCTGGCGTTTAGATCGGCATTGTGGCCGCTGGCTGCTGCTTCAGGTAACACCTTGATGTCAGAGGACAGAACAGGTATCAGGGAACAGGTGAGAGAGTTTACTCATCAGCCACACAGATCTGCTTCCAATAAAGAAATAGTTTAACATTTTGAGCGTAAATGTACTTATTCACTTTCTTGCCGAGTTTGATTCTATGAACAATATTCTCATATCTGTCTGTTAAATATAAAGACTCCTTAAGACCCTGACCCACCAACCAGACGGTTCTGACCCACCAACCAGACGGCTCTGACCCACCAACCAGACGGCTCTGACCCACCAACCAGACGGCTCTGACCCACCAACCAGACGGCTCTGACTCACCAACCAGACTCGAGTCACCGACCTCGCCAGACTGTCAGATGGACCATTATCTGGTTGGTGGGTTGGAGCCTTTAGAGACTCATTTGACTCCAGAAGACTCTCCAGCACGTAACAAATGAGATAATAATATTAATAATATTACATATTAATTAATAATAGTGAGTAATAATAGTGAGTAATAATAGTGAGTAATAATAGTGAGTAATAATAGTGAGTAATAATAGTGAGTAATAATAGTGAGTAATAATAGTGAGTAATAATAGTGAGTAATAATAGTGAGTAATAATAGTGAGTAATAATAGTGCTTCAGAGGCTCTAGTAGCTGTTTCCTCATGTTTTCAGTCTTCATGCTCAGATAAATAACTTCATATTCAACACATAGATACGCCGGTGGTATCAATCTTCTCGCCTAACTCTCGGCAAGAAAGCGAATACGTGGATTTCCCAAAATGTTAAACTACTACTAAGTATTTCCTGATACCACTGGAGAACCTGTGGTTGATTAAACTGCTTGTGTAGGTAAAGTAAGCCAGCTGCAGTACCTTTGGTATGAGCAGCAGCTCAGCATACTTGCTGCAGCTGAGCAGGGCGCTGAGCGTCTTCATGGCGCCCAGGTAGAGGTAGGACAGCTGCACGGCGTGGATCTCCGACTGAGTGGCGATGGAGGATGGCGAAGGCTCGTGACTGCGGGAGCCGTGCTCGTGGCCTTTCTTCCTGTTGCCCTCAGCGGGAGTCTGAGGAGCTGCAGGGAAAAGGG
>CM042426.1:473172-489447 GCA_023631565.1 Gymnocephalus cernua | reverse complement strand
AATCGACTCAGAGTAGCCGCCCTATAAACAACAAATATAGCAATATATACACAAAGAAAAAAGAAAAGTGACAAGAAGTATGCCACAGCAAAACGTCTGACCCAGTACCTGATGGTGATCTCGGCCTCGTCCCACTGCACCTTGGCCGAGGTGCTGCCTTCCTTCACCACGCCCAGCAGAGTAGCATGCCTCCCGGTCTGCTTGTGCACGCATCGCCCACCTACGCGTAGCCCTGCATCCGCCCCCCCGATCACCGCCAGAACCGGCCAAACTTCTGTGCAGAGCGTCCTAAGGTGGTGCTCCGACAGCTCGCCCAAGCCGTGCTGCCGTCCGTGGCGTCCCCTCTCCTCCTCTGTCCTCACTGGCGTTTCTTGGCTTTCTTTTTGCGCGTCGTGCTCCTCACGGCTCTGCACCGAGCGACTCTTTTTCAGCCTCTGACCCCCACCGCTGCCAGGTGCACCGGCGGACTCCCTAAAGCACGGTTTGATTTTGTGCAGCCGTTCGATCATGGTCTTGTTGATGCGGTGGGTCCAGTGGTCAGTGCGGTGTAAGATACGGATCAGCTGAGTGGTGGCCTCGGCCAGGACGGTGGCCATGGGGCTGCAGACTGGGTCACCAGGTAAGAGGTCTCGGGGAGTTCCCCTCATCTGCATGTCACAGATCTTAACCTAGAAAGCAGAATATATCAAGTATGTTTATGCATAGATAATACATGCATAGATACCACATATACAGTAAATAAACAAAGAGGCAACATAAAAGAAAAGATTAGTTAATAGCAGAACAAAAGAAATCTTTGTGCTGTGCTGCGCCGGGTGCAAGATCGGACCCTCAAGACATCACACCAGAAACAATGATAAGAAATCTCATCCCGAAGTAACTGCTGAGTCATTGTAAACAAACGACAAGCAAGTCAGCAGAGGTAAAATAACTGGTGCAGATGGAGAAGAAGTATGGTGGCCAGGTATGTGCAAAGCAGAATATATCAAGTATATTTAAAATAAATGCATAGATAATACATGCATAGATACCACATATACAGTAAATAAACAAAGAGGCAACATAAAAGAAAAGATTAGTTAATAGCAGAACAAAGGATTTTTGATAGGTCAGTCTGCACAATAACTACAAGCATCACTTCTTAGATCATTGAGCTGCTAACAGGAAACACAGGGCAACCCACAGATGCTTAAACCAATGAGCACACACATTCCCTTCATCTCGCTCTAATGTCACAACTCTGTCTCACGGCAGTCGGTGAAATGGTCGGTTAGATGGGTCGGGCTCTGCTGCAGATGGAGAAGAAGTATGCTTCTCAGACGGGTGGCAGGTATGTGCTCTTACCTTCTCTCCTGGGTTACTGCTGTAAAACATCACGCAGGGAAACAGCTCGGTGGCGTCCACGTCTTCAAAGGCTAACTTCGGTTCCTGTGGGATCACAAGTCAGAAGTCAGGCGTGGACTCAGAACCCTGAAGAGATCAATAGCTTTTCTTGTAAGGATTATCGTTGTTGATAAATGTTGTATTAATAAATTAATATGCATGTGTATTTAAAGGCTCTGACCACCAACCAGACGGCTCTGACCACCAACCAGACGGTTCTGACCACCAACCAGACGGTTCTGACCACCAACCAGACGGTTCTGACCACCGACCAGACGGCTCTGACCACCAACCAGACGGTTCTGACCACCAACCAGACGGCTCTGACCACCAACCAGACGGTTCTGACCCACCAACCAGACGGTTCTGACCCACCAACCAGACGGTTCTGACCACCAACCAGACGGTTCTGACCCACCAACCAGACGGTTCTGACCCACCAACCAGACGGCTCTGACCACCAACCAGACGGTTCTGACCCACCAACCAGACGGTTCTGACCCACCAACCAGACGGCTCTGACCCACCAACCAGACGGTTCTGACCACCAACCAGACGGTTCTGACCCACCAACCAGACGGTTCTGACCCACCAACCAGACGGCTCTGACCACCAACCAGACGGTTCTGACCCACCAACCAGACGGCCGACCGGCGGCAGTAAAGCCAGTCGGACTGATCAGTCTCCCTGAGTCGGTCCAAAAAGTTCCTCAGAACACACCGAAGAGACGCCGACTTGAGCGTACGTTCTGCACGTGTGCGAGATGTAATACGTCTCCATAACAGCAGGCGGCGCTAATCTGGATTGTCGCCCAAAAACTGAAAACCGGCAGCTGATTGGACGACCGCGTCACGTGGGTCCGGCTGCTCCCCGACCATAACGGCGTCTCGTTCAGAACACGATCTCATATTCTACTAAAATATTTCACCGTGACGTGTTTCTGAAAACATGTTGAGGAGAAATCGGCCGTGCAGTTGCTGAATCTGTCTTCATCTCAGATCAACAAAGGTCAGATTAGAAGATCTTCATCAGATTCTGAGAGACTGTTCGTCACGCTCATCCCGCTCGTCATTTCCTGGTTAGCTCTCCACCAATCAGATTGGTCGTTGAGTCCGACCGCCCGCCCTCCGATTCAACGAGTCAAATCGTCCCAAATGAAGGCCGACGGCTCCTCCGACTGACGACGGCACGGAACACACCGACCAGACTCGAGTCACCGACCTCGCCAGACGGTCAGACGGCAGATTATCTGGTTGGTGTCCCAGTCGAGAGGCTTTATCCTCTGTAGCCAAGTGATTTTTCAGATATTATTTGATACGGATTGGCAAACAAGAGGCTAGCGATGATTAAGTTTGTGATAGCTAGCATTTCTATCCATACATGTTTCTTTTAAATATAAACAGAACTTACTATATATACACAAACATGATAAACTGCTGCATGTCACTTGCATATAACCCCAGTCTGAAGCAGATATGTATCTGCTTCAGACTGGGGTTATATGCAAGTGACATGCATATAGGGCTGAAACGATTAGAGTTACTCGAGTAATCGCATACTGTATTTGTAGCGATGTCGTGATGTCGTGATGTGGTTAGCGGATTAGCTTTGATGTTTTTAAGTAGTAAACTTATTCACGTTCAATTGCAAGAGAATATAGCCTAAAAAAAAAACCCTTCACACACACACACACACACACACACACACACACACACACACACACACACACACACACACACACACACACACACACACACACACACACACACACACACACACACACACACACACACACACACACACACACACACACACACACGTTGCCAAATGTTGGAGTTGGAATAAATACCTCTGTTCTTTTGAGAAATAAAAGCCAAATGCTTGATCATTTTAAAGCCACATCATTTTCGTTATGCATTATTTGTTTTGGTTGTTGTTGTTGTTTCGCAAAAAGAAATTATCCGATTAATCGATCGATAAAGTGCTAGATTAATCGATTACAAAAAAAATCGATAGCTGCAGCCCTACATGCATATAACCCCAGTCTGAAGCAGATATGTATCTGCTTCAGACTGGGGTTATATGCATGTGTCATGCATATAACCCCAGTCTTGTGATCTGAAGACTAGAGAAGATCCGTTTGCTAGAGTTTCTGATGTTGAGCTGGCGTCTCTCACCTCTCCGTTCTTGCCGAACGAGATGGTTCTGGCCTCCATGTCCAGGACACAGGTGATGAAGTCTCCTTGCGTGAAGCTGCTAAGCGTCAGCGTTTGCTCCCCATTGTGATACAGGTTTCCGCTGTACGCTCGGTACAGCCACATATCCGACGTGGTGCGGTGGTTGAAGTCGTGCACCGGCCATCGTGAAGCGCCTACGCATGTTCCCTCGTTGCCTCGGTTCTCCTTCACGATGTAGAACTACAAAAAGGAAATAAGACGTGGAATGAATAACAAAAGACGGAGATAGTTCATCCTATACTTCCCCATGTATTAAAGACCTGTCTCTACTGTACTCATTTTATAATGACTTGCAAGCGGTTCACCTGAGGAAGGTCCGTGTGACCGAAACGCTGTGAAATAAAGTATTTGCCTGAGTAATGGACAGTAAGACTTCTTCAACAAGTGTCTTTTCCGACGCACCTGACGCTGGTTTTGTCATTTTGTGCCACATATAAAGTTTTAAAGCGTCTCTATGCAGTGTAGTCCAGGTCTTGTGTGTTTCCTGTCTTGTTGCTGGCAGGTTTCTCTATAGAGCCCCCCCCCCCCCCCCCTACAGCTCCTATGTCTCCTCGTGTCTGACTCCTCTCTCGGTCAGTCTGCCGTTTCCTCTTCCTCTCTTCCTCCCACAATGCTTTCCTAGCTTTCTGCTTCTTCTTTGCCGGCTCAGCCGTGACGATAGTGTGACAAACTCCATCTCTACCTCGTTACCCGGTTCCGTATGTGTGCAGCGCCGTGAAGCAATTCGTTACACGGCGAGACCTGATATCACCCACTTACTGTTACTCACTAAGAGGCCGTCCAGACGAAGACGCGTTTGGATGCAAACGCACTTTTTTTGCATCGTTTGGGCCGATCGTCCACACGAATCCTGTAAACACACTTTTTTGAAACCTGGTCTCAGGGTGAATAAAAAAAAAAACGGCTCACGTTTGGCTTCGTGTGTACGGCGAAACCACATACATGCGTATCGATGATGTCATCGCTAAACACCTCGGCCTCACAGCTGACTGCCTTCAACCCAGCTGACGGCTCTAACAGGGACACAACGCTGTTTATAAAGTGGAAGTAGAGAACTTATACCCTATATATATATATATATATATATACCCTTACTTATAACCCTAACCCTTAGCTCGCTAATCTGTCTGCTCATCAACTCCCTGAACTGATTATAGTAACTGTTAGCACGGCTTATTGTAGAAAGGCTACCGCAAGAAAAACATGTAGCTAGATTATCAAAAAGACATCGGATCATTGATGTTTGTTTGACTGCCGATGCTAGCTAGCAGAGCTAACATTAGCTCTGCTAGCTAGCGCGCTGCAATCATGTCCGATAGCAGACAGAATTGCAAAATCAAAAGCAATCCAACAGCACATTATACGTAAACAACGTAAACAAAGACACGTTTTCTAGCGGTGGCCTTTATATAACGAGCAGTGGTGAAAGTTATTAAAGTCTAGTCCATGGATGTATTAAGAGAACTAGCTAGTCATGTTATGAAAGGAAGTGGAAGTGACTGAAGGCTGCTCTTCTTCTTCGTTTATGGTTAATTTCTGTAGCAATAACAGCGCCGCCCACAGGCCTGGCATATGAAGTAGCGTGTTGAGTCATTTACAGATGGATTCATGTGGACGTGGGCCCTAAAACTAACCATTTGTATCCTGGAGGTCTAACAAATGTAAAAAAAAAGAAAACTGCTAACAGGTACTTTAGTTAGTACCACCTCCGTCGAGGTGATACCAAAAGGTGACGTGAAAACCTGCAGACTGCTGATTGGTCGGAGAGAATCGTCACTAATCGCTGCGTCACGCGGTGGTTTTTCCTCTCACAGGCGCTAGGGGGGAGCGAGACGACAACCACTCAACCAGAAACAAGTCATATAACCATCACAATGATGAGGAAGATGTTCAGTTAAAGGGATACTTCACCGATTTAGCATTCAGCTTTGTATCAGTAGAAACCCGGTAGTATTTCTGAATGACCGTGCGTCCCTCCCTCATGTCCCCCTGAGACAGGAGATATCTGCATCGGGGGGTCCGGAAAAAATCTTCCGATGACGTAAAATGACGATTTTTGCGTCATCGGAAGATTTTTTGGCCAGAGCAAAAGACTACAACCAGTAGTAGGACCTACTTCCACATGTTTTAAACCCGCCCATCACCCGAAGCGAGGCGATCTCGGCCGAAAAAAAACGAAATGTCAGCCATCTTGAATCCTCGCTAAACAGGGCTCTGCTCTCTCTTCTCAGCAGCAAACTTTTACAACAATTATGTGCATTCAAACTACCGCACGTGTACCACCGGGATACATCGCTACAGATCGGAGAATATGCAGGAAACGTTATTACAGACGGAATAATCGGCGCACTACGAGAGCTTCGCCTGCCACGGAGACCGAGCCGGGTAGGGGACATTCACGTCGGATAGGTGGGAAGCTAACGCTAGCCGGGGGAAAGGCACATCCAGAGCGAGCTAACCCTAGCCGGCCACCTGTCCCATCAATCCTGATTGAAAGTGTCCGTTCATTAAACAACAAACTGGACGACATCCAACTTCAACGATGCTCCCAACGCGAGTTCAGAGACTGCTGTGTTTTGTGCTTTCATGGAAACATGGCTGAACAACAGTGAACCGGACTGTCCAGCTACCAGGCCTGCTAGCCTTCCGACGATCCGAGCTAGAGATGCTCTGTATGAAGGTGAGCTGTGTTAACACGGACTGGTGCAGAAATGGGGTGATTTGTATCCAACTAACTGCTAACCGCTGGAGTTTGTGACTGTTACCTGGCGACCATTCTACATTCCACGCTAATTCACGGCTGTGTTTATACTCGGTGTTTACAGCCCACCAAGCCTAAGGCTAGTATGCGTTAGCTGAACTTTACGGAACCTATAATGTGTGTGTGCATTAAATGTTTCGTATGTCGTTATTATATAATGTAGTTTTTATATAATGTAGTTTTTATATATTTTAAATGTGTAACGCCACTTGAGCCACGATGAAACGTTGTTTTGTGTATATGGTTGAAATAACAATAAAACACATTGAGTTGAGTCGAATGCCTCGCTGTCTGTCTGTCAAGCGGTAGGTGTGGCTTGGGAGTGGACTCAAAGCAGCGAAGCGAAGTGCATTCTGGGATTTGGTGTCTTTCATCCATATGAGCCAAAAACACATTTTCTGGCTTTTCTCGGCCTAGAAGGCACCAATTAAAAAATTTTTTTCACATTTCTGCTACATAAGTGACCCAATTTAAAGATATATTCAGCTTTCCAGCGGTGAAGTATCCCTTTAAGGTACGTTAAGCTAAATAACTGCATAGTTCCCCTTTAATAATACAAGAGCGTACCTTCCACTGATAGCATCCAGAGGAGATTCCAGTAGAGGCCAGGCCGTAGCCTTTACCCCCGCTGCCATGCGTCAGCCCCTGGCCGTTCTCTACCACGCAACACTGAGCCTTCTCTGGGTCAAAGGACAGTTCCTGAATGGGAAGGTTCTCGTCCTCCTCCTCTGCCTCTCCCTGCGGGTTAAAGAAACGATCAGTCGCTCAGACAAATGCTGATTATCAAGACACACGGGTAGAGAAGGAGAACGGCCGGTTGCTCACCTGTAGTTTGAGTTCCTGGACTTTTTCTCTAATCTGGATCGAGTGTTTGGCTTGAGCAATGGGAGCGTCCCACATGCAGTCAGACAGAAGGGAGAACAGCCGCTTAACGACCTGGAAGACAAGAGAACAGCCGCTTAACGGCCTGGAAGACAAGAGAACAGCCGCTTAACGACCTGGAAGACAAGAGAACAGCCGCTTAACGGCCTGGAAGACAAGAGAACAGCCGCTTAACGGCCTGGAAGACAAGAGAACAGCCGCTTAACGGCCTGGAAGACAAGAGAACAGCCGCTTAACGACCTGTAAGAGAACAGACGCTTAACGACCTGTAAGAGAAGAGAACAGTCGCTTAACGAGCTGGAAGAGAAGAGAACAGTCGCTTAACGACCTGGAAGAGAAGAGAACAGCCGCTTAACGACCTGAAAGAGAAGAGAACAGTCGCTTAACGACCTGGAAGAGAAGAGAACAGTCGCTTAACGACCTGGAAGAGAAGAGAACAGCCGCTTAACGACCTGAAAGAGAAGAGAACAGCCGCTTAACGACCTGGAAGAGAAGAGAACAGTCGCTTAACGACCTGGAAGAGAAGAGAACAGCCGCTTAACGACCTGGAAGAGAACAGCCGCTTAACGACCTGGAAGAGAAGAGAACAGTCGCTTAACGACCTGGAAGAGAAGAGAACAGTCGCTTAACGACCTGGAAGAGAAGAGAACAGCCGCTTAACGACCTGGAAGAGAAGAGAACAGCCGCTTAACGACCTGGAAGAGAAGAGAACAGCCGCTTAACGACCTGGAAGAGAAGAGAACAGTCGCTTAACGACCTGGAAGAGAAGAGAACAGCCGCTTAACGACCTGGAAGAGAACAGCCACTTAACGACCTGGAAGAGAAGAGAACAGCCGCTTAACGACCTGGAAGAGAACAGCCACTTAACGACCTGGAAGAGAAGAGAACAGCCGCTTAACGACCTGGAAGAGAAGAAAGGCGATACTAATGCTGCCATGGAAACAGGAGGACAGGGCACCGCGGTCGAGCCGAGCCGGTACTAGCGGTGGGTAAGCGCCATGAAGGTCCATTAATGAGGACTTACAAAAGAAGAGTAAGGGGCTTACCTGGGTCATCTGGTCGTCCTCCATGTTGGCCTCGCAGGCCGGCAGGACGGCTTCCAACACGTGAAGAGCGAGGAGCCGAGTTCTCAGGTTCCCCACCAGAGGGACCCCTGGAATGAACAGCCCCCCAGGGTTAATGTCTCCGCCCTGTTTTCACTTGTAGTCAGAACCTCCAGAAAAATGTGATCATGCGATTGCATAATTCAACGCATAATCAGCCAAAGTCTGCATATTTATGCGGGGGGGGCGCATTTTTTCAAATACGCCGCACTTTCGCCGCATAAATTGACGATTTCCGCGCAAAATATGCGGGGCTTGCATGATTTCATAATCCTCGCATTTTCGTTGCAAAAAAAGTCACAAATATCTCAGCAGGAAGATGAAAAATGTTGTTTACTTCACACGAGAGCAGCCATTTTCCCCTGTTGCCATGGGAACGTTATGAAGTGATGTAATTTCTCCTAGTGAGAACACGGTGTTGGGGGGGGAATCACTTTGTTTTCTCTTTTTCATCAAACCGCAGTTTTTGCAAGTTCCCGCAATTTCATCGCATAAAACTGCATAAATAATCCGAATATTCCATCGCAGTTATTAAGAAAACGTGCCGCATAATCAAAGATTTTTGCCCTCAACAATCACAAAAACACTTTTTCTGGAGGGACTGTATATCTTTGCTGTGTGTGTGTGTGCGTGTGTGTGTGTGTGTGTGTGTGTGTGTGTGTGTGTGTGTGTGTGTGTGTGTGTGTGTGCGTGCGTGCGTATGTGTGTGCGTGTGTGCGTGTCTGTGTGTGTGTGTGTGTGTGTGTGTGTGTGTGTGTGTGTGTGTGTGTGCGTGCGTGCGTATGTGTGTGCGCGTGTCTGTGTGTGCGTGTGTGTGCACACGCATGTGTGTGTGTGCGTGTTTGCGTGCGTGTCTGTGCGTGTGTGTGTGTGTGTGTGTGCGCGTGTCTGTGTGTGCGTGTGTGTGCACGCGCATGTGTGTGTGTGCGTGTGTGCGTGCGTGTGTGCGTGTCTGTGCGTGTGTGTGTGTGTGTATGTATGTGCGTGCGTGCGTGTCCGTGCGTGCGTGCGTGTATGTGCGTGTGTGTGTGTATGTGCGTGCGTGCGTGTCCGTGCGTGCGTGCGTGTCTGTGCGTGTGTGTGTGTGTGTGTGTATGTATGTGCGTGCGTGTCCGTGCGTGTATGTGCGTGTGTGTGTGTGTGTGTATGTATGTGCGTGCGCGTGTGTGTGCGTGCGTGCGTGCGTGCGTGCGTGTCCGTGCGTGCGTGCGTGTCTGTGCGTGTGTGTGCGTGTGTGTGTGTGTGTGTGCGTGCGTGGTCGTACCTGAGCAGCATTTCTGTGCAGCGATGTTGAGCAGCACTTCGGTCCATTTAGGGGACGCCATCTTGGACTGGATGGCCTTGGAGGAGACCACTCTCCTGAGGAAGACGAGGAAGTCTCCGAGGTGAAGCTCAGCCGTATGCTGCTTACGCACCAACGCTGAAAGACAACACAAATATAACGAGGGGCTGAATATTACACTTCATTATATATAAACCTTCGGTCCCTTTCACTGCAGCCTCAGTAAATATGAACCAGCCGGTTCTCAGGTTGGTGCGTCGGCGCCTTAAAGGACGTTTGATGTTTGAGGGACAACATATTCAAAGAGTAGTGAGAAGAACGTCGTTACTCACCTCTGAAGTCTTTCTTCTCAGAGTCCGCGCCGTCCTCCTGCTTGGCGTCTTCCGGGTCTTTTCCAGAGCAGAGCAGACTCACTCCTGCCTGAGACAGCAGGTTCTTCAGCTGACTGCAGAGCAGGTCCAGCAGCGACTGGACCACTTTGGGACTCAACTTGTCTGCGTACGTGCTGCAAATATGATCATTTTTGTTTTGTTTTTGTGAGAAAACAAGGAAATTCCATTATAAAAAAGGTAAAAAAAGATTTTTGATCATTATTGGTGCTTATTTCTTAGAACTCAGAAGAGGTGAAAGTGCCTACAACATGGTTTCATAGCAGCTACAGTTAAATACCCTCGGGTCCAGTAGACCTGAACGCCATACGGGGGGGGGGGGGGGTTAACCTCTTACCCAGTGCTGATGGCCAGTATTTGCAGCAGGCGCGTGGACGCCACCTTGAGGGCGGTGCTGAGCTGAGACACCCCGGGTTTCTGCAGCAGCTGGAGCGGCTGCCCCAGCATCGTCTCCGTCCCGCAGAGCTGGGAGAGCACGTTGAGCAGGCCGCTGGAGATGGCCAGCGAGACGTCCACGGGCTGGTAGCGAACGCTCAGCGCAAACACAGTCACCAGCAGGAGGCGCTGCTGCGCTTCTAGGATGGAGAAGAAACGAGAGCAAGAGATAAAAGCATTAGGCGAAACCAAGGGGGGGGGGGGGGGGGGGGGGGGGTCAGCGAGCCGCCACAGAGCGAAGCCGCGATGGCGCCATTTTAATGCTACGAAGCCATCACCCCCGTTAGCATCCCATTGACTTCCATTCATTCTGGCGTCACTTTGACAGCCAATAACTTTACATCTGAAGCGTTTAAAGACTTTATTTGTCCGTTGTTTATTTCTAAAGAAACACAACGATGTATAAAAGGCTCCGTTACCTTGTACCTCACGTTATGGCTCCGTAGCAGACGTTTTTATAAAAATAGGCTAACGGTTGGGTCATAACCACGAGACTTACTGTCTCATAGTAGAGGAATTACCGTACAGTACAGGAGAAGCTCGCAGGCAGTTTGGACTCACATCAGCTGTTTAGTTTGACCCTTGTGTCGTCCTTGGGTCAAATTTGACCCGTTCTCAAAACTTCTATAAGAGAAATACGGGTTTCTTTTTAACCAAATTACCCAAAACGTTAAGTAGAATTGCAAGTACTTGATCACTACTTTCATTGAATTTTGGATATTCAATTTGATATCATTTGGAAAAAATTGAAATGGGTTTAAAAACCGACTAAACTTTGACAACCCAAAAAAGAAATTTGCATCAAAAACGTCAAAAAAAGTGACAAAAACATTGAAAATAGTTCTTTAAAAAAAAGGGACAAAAACGTCAGAAAATGTGTCAAAATATAAAAAAAAAAACTGTAATAAAAATAAAGTGTTAATTTAGACCCAGAAGGACAACAAGTGTTCAACCGGAAGACAACACAAGGGTTAATTACTAATGTTAACTAGCATTTTAGTTACTGTAATGGCAAAATTACCCTCAATATGTTTCGTCTTATGACCCTTGTATTGTTCCTTATGATCCTTTGAGTTTAGTCAGATGTATGCTCCTCATCTGCTGCTCTTAAAGATTAGTTACGGGACACCATGTCCGACTGTTTTAATCACCTCTAGCGCCTCTGGGGCTGATGGTGTAGCGGCCTCTCTGTGAACCAGATAGGGCAGAAGGTCGTCTTCGTGTGTATCTATAGTTTACGATATAGCTTCCTGTGTTGATGTGTGACCGGGGGCGATAGAGAAAGTCACATTGGCACCAGAAAGTCCCATCTTCAATGTTTCAAAGATTGAATTGTGTGCTTCAAGTTCAAACTATATGTATGACATGCACAAAGATCAAAGATGAGATCACATGCCGAAGTCACTCCCTCTGTTATCTGTGTATTTAATCCTGTGAGTTTTGTATGAACGTTGAAGACTCCTTCACACCTCGCTGCGTGCATCTTGTGAATTTGTTTCTACTATTCTGCGCAGATTATATACTACTAATATATACTACTAATATATAAACTACAAAAAACCTACATTGGTTCAGTCTGCGACTATTTCTTTGTATTTGTTTCATCCTCAATTATTTTAATTCTTAACTAATCTACACCTGCTGCACTTGTCCTCAACATTATCAGTAATTATCCTGTGCCTATGTTATCTCCTTACATATACCTACGCTCTCCGTCTCTGATAGATTGGGAATGATTGAGATTTCTCTTGGCACAGCTACCAGAAGACTTACAACGTTCAGACACGTTGCTCACGTCACATCTACGTCATCAAGCTCAGTTTGAGGCTGCGCAGTAACGCTCAGACATCACCGGGGAAGTGACGTCACTGGTCTCCGTCCAGAGCAGCGGGACCTGATGGTCACATTTCTTTACCTGGCTATGGGCAAAACTCTAAATCCAAGATCAGATCAGATCAGATCCCATGTATTTCTTTGTTTTAACCCTTGTGTTGTCCTCAGGTCAAATTTGACCCGTTTTCAAATTGTTTTTGTATCAGAAATATGAGTTTCTTTGAACCAAAGTTCCCAAAAAATAACTTGTATGCATGGAAGATCTTCACAGGTAAAATGAATGATTACTTTCATTGAATTTTGGGTGTTAAATTTTATAGCATTTGGAGGAAAAAAAATGGTTTCTAAACACTATCTTGACTAAACTGATATAAACCAGTTTGTGATTCACTCAACGTCCTTTGACCTCAACTATCAGTCAAAATAATTCATCATTTCAGCTTTTTTTCAACTCACAAATAGGTAACATGTCCTATAAATTAGGTGTATTGACTGTGTATAGAAGCTCAGAAAAAAAGAGGAAATAAAAGGACAAGGACAAGAAGTTGACGGTCAACGGGAAGACAACACAAGGGTTAAGGAGCTTAACCACTTTGAAAGCTGGTTGTGCTTCTTGTCACACACGCGAGCCACATTGGGATAAGAAGCGAGAGCAGAGCTCTAGTTTACATACACTTGCAGGTGAAGCTGACAACTGAACAAGTTAATGATGTCTATGATTTGTATATTTAAAGCTCCCATATTCTGCTCATCTTCAGGTTCATAATTGTATTTTAAGGTTGTCCCAGAATATGTTTACATGGTTTAATATATTGTTGTTGTACAGCACATCTCTCTCTCACTGCTGCAGCTCCTCTTTTCACCTTGTGTTCAGGTCTCTGTTTTAGCTACAGAGTGAATCATCTTTCCTTCTGTACTATCTTTGATTCCACTCTGCACATGCTCAGTAGCTCAGATGGTAGATCATGTCAGTTAGCTCCACAGACAGTAAAAGAAAGGTTGTTTCTCCAACTTTGGTCAGTTACAAGGCAGGATTAGCCGGGAGACTTCTTCTAAAGGAGGGCGCACATGGAAGTACTTCTTCTGGAGATTATGGTGAACTTGTGTGTGTTGTAGCAGCGCTTTGCCATTGAGAACGAGCTAGCATACTAGTGCTAGCATGCTAACAGTTGTGTTTAGCCCGTCGTTTCGGCTAGTTACGTAACAAGCCGTGCAGATGTTGACCAGCTCACCCAGAGACTGAAGGCAAGAATCATTCAGAAACCGTATCTCACTCAGAACAACATGGATGGATTTTTTTCCAAGTTTGTATGTGTGTGGAAGCACCAGAGACACAAAATAACACCCCAGATCACAGAAAAAGGGATTTTTTCATAATGTGGGCACTTTAACAACCTGAATAATTTTAGGCCGATAGGTCATTGAGGCTCCACTGCTGCGGCTGCACAGTTAGCCTTTATTACCGATGTGGTGCTTGTTGGCCTGCAGCGCCCTCTCCAGCGTGACCGACAGCTGCTGGTAGATCTTATGAACCGCGGTCTGGATCTCCATCTGGAGGCTCCTCTTAGCTGCTTTGACACCATCCTGCAAAAGAAGGATGCACTGGTATGTTAAAAACACAGACAATATGGCTACTACTCTCTCACTCACTGGTATGTTAACCCTTTGTGTTTTCCTCGGGTCAAATTTGACCCATTTTCAAAGTTTTTTTTATATCAGAAACATGGATTTCTTACAACTAAATAGCCCAAACAATAACTTGGATGCATGCATCATTAATTTTATTCAGAATTTTATATGGCTTCCATACAACATTCTTCACAGGTACACTTAATGATTATTTCCATTGAATTTTGGGTGTTTTATTCAATTTCATAGCATTTGAAAAATGTTTTGAAATGGTTTTAGAACAGCATCAAACTGACTAAACTTTGACATAAACCAGTCTGTGATTCACTCAACATCATTTCTGGGGGGGGGGGTTAACTCAAAAAGAAGGTATAATGTCATTTAAATTAGGTTTATTGACCATGAATAAAAGAAAGCATTGACAAAAGTGGCAAAAAACATCAAAAATAGCAACAAAAATGTCCAGAAAATTTTGAATTTTGACAATACGGTTACTACTCTCTTAGGAATCAAACACCATCAGCGGGACATTTCTGCGAACTGGCTGAAAATGTCTGAATCTCATACCTGATAGTGATGCAGCTGCACGCTCTCTCTCTTCAGCCCCCCGGTGCCCACGGTGCCGAGGCCAAAACATCCCGCCAGGAACTGCAACCTGACGGAGGTGAGCAGAGAGGAGGACTGGAAGGCACTGCCGGATCGATCTGCGTTCCCCGGCTGACTGCCCTTCTCCTCCATGCCGGAGATCAACACCACGATCTGGTGGAGCGCCTCCAACCGCAGCTGGAGACAAAAACACATCCCAGCAGTCAAGTGGATGTTCTATCAGAGGTCACAAGTGCAACTCTTGCACTGTATTCGTCTCATTTTTTGAGAGCCACAGACAGGATAGGGAAGTCAAACATGTTAGTTATGGTGTTTTCATGGGCTTGGTTGACAATAAGAAAAATACAGAATATCACGTTTTGAAAGGACGTTACAGGACAAAGGGTCATAGAATATTCTCAACCTCTACTGAAGCATTCAATCCCTTATGTGATGTAAAAACACGAGCATCACTACAACACATACAAAGAGTTTCATGACAACAGCGTTATAAAGAAGTACAATATTCACCTTGCCCCAAATTAGCGTTTTAATTTCATGGGGCATTAATGTCAATGTATTTATATAGCACATTTAAAAACAACTATGTTGACCAAAGTGCTTTACAAGGTAAAAACAACAACAATAAAACAACAATTGAATACAGATTACATCACAAAATAATGGACGAGCAACGGCAATATATCGTAGCCGGAAGGGTAGGCCAGAGAAAAGAGATGTGTTTTAACAGTGATTAGAAGTGTTTGGGAGTAGTGGCCGTTTTAATATGAAGGGGTAAACTGTTCCATGAGTTGGGGGGGGGCGGCTACAGCAAAGGCTCCATCACCTCTGGTTCTCAGCCTGGTTACTGGTCAGCTGATCTCAACACTCTTGCTGGAGTGTGAGCATGTACGAGCTCGTCCTTGGATAGATTTAAAAGTTAATAATAAGATTTTACACCAGTAAAAGTCCTGAGAGAGCCCCTCACCTCTCCTCTGCTCTGCTGCTGTTCCATGGCCAGGATAGTTGCCTGTGGGCTGGTGGACATGCTTTCTTCTGGCTCCTTGAAGGCTGGAGCCAGGCCCACATCGCCACTGATGAAGCTGACCATGTTGTCAATGAGAGCGTAGATGCCCAGCGTGCGGCTCAGGTCCAGCTCCGAGTCTTCGTAGGAGTGTGCCGAGCTGTAGGTCCGCTGGCGGCTGAGTTTGGCCCGGAACCAGGACTCGGCCAGGGAGTCTGGCGAGCTCTGAAGTAAGCCTGAAGACAGGAGGAGAGGAGAGAGGAGCCTTTCAGAGGCATATATATATGGACAAGACAACTCTGTTGATGGATGGGCCATGTTGCTTTTAAGCACTTAAGAGCTATGCAGTGAAATGCATCATTACTCTATAAGAGTTCATCAAATGGCCAAATGCTGATTCTTCATGCGGGCACAAGCCTTTCTCAGCCATTATGATTCATCTTTAATGAGTTTCCAATACCCACTGAGGAGAAAATGCTGCAGTTGACGAGTGAAATGGTAACCAGAGCTAGTGTCCTATAACAACTCAGGGCCAGACGTACTTTAGCGCCCACTGCAGGTGTATTTGTTTTGCAACGTGTGTAAAAGTATGGCGAGGTACAAACAGGCCGCACTGAGGTCAAAGCGCAGGCTGCCTGTCGCGAAAATGGCAAATTGCACTTTTCCGTGTCATGCATATTCATTCACGGGAGGGTGAAGGGAAAGTGGGAGTTTCCCATAAAGAGATGGGAG
>CM042426.1:460672-468172 GCA_023631565.1 Gymnocephalus cernua | reverse complement strand
CCTCCCGCGCTGAGAGGAAACATTGAAAGATTTCTGTGTGGTGCAAGATGCACATACACAAATGAAGCAAACACCCCCACACACGCACACACACGCACACACACACACACAAGATGCTGGGTTAGAGGACAAGCAGCAGGCAGCCGCACAATACACTCAAAGTTTACTAGAGTGCAAAGTTCATTACCAAAGCACATGCGAATGCAACCCGTTGAAAAGTGTCCTAGCGCATTTTGAGCCAACTGCTGGATGATAACGAAAAGCTAAGGACAATGATTTCCTTCTCAGCTCATGTTCTACGTTCCCCTGCAGACGGCTGTTATATGACTAGATGCTGTTTCCAGTAACTTGTCGCTGGCGCTGCTGCTGCTTGGCTGAGGTCACCTGAGGACGTCTGAGACCAGCACACGACGAGAACACTCTAAATCAATGCGAGGCTTGTTTTTTCAAATACGCCGCACTTTCTCCACATAATTTGCCGATTTCCACACAAAATATGCGGGGCTTGCATGATTTCATAATCCCTGCATTTTCGTTGCAAAAAAGTCACATATATCTCAGCAGGAAGATGAAAAATGTTGTTACACAAGAGCAGCCATTTTCCCCTGTTGCCATGGGAACGTTATAAAGTGACATCATTTCGCCTACTGAGAACACGATGTTGGGGGAATCACTTTTTTTTCTGCAAGTTCCCGCAATTTCATCGCATAAAATTGCATAAATATCCCGCATATTCCATCACATTTATTAAGATAACGTGCCGCATAATCAAGGATTTTTGCCTGCAACAAAACTCCACGTTTTTCTGGAGGGACTGTTTATGACGGCAATGTCGCAATAAGAGCCACTAGTACTTTACAACAATAGCTTGAGTTTCTCGAAATTAACAAAGTGCAATAGAGTGCACCATTTGTTTAACAAGGTGCACCTGAACGCACCATGGAGTCCTGTCGGAGCAAGAGTAGCTACCCGCAACTGAATATCATACACTTCTTATCAATGTGTATAAATTGGCTACTTAGCTGCAATGCTTTGTCATAAAAAAAAAAACAATTAGGATCTTCACTGAATTTAAAACTAAACTTCCTGTATATGATTAAATAAATATACAAACCATTAGAACTCCTGAATAAAACCTGAATGAGTTTAACTTTGACCAGAACTAACCCAACATGACTAAACATTCAACAGGACACAGCGCCAAGCAAATTAAAGGTGCAGTAGGTAAGGTAGGTAACTACATGTATTAAAGGTGCAGTAGGTAAGGTAGGTAGGTAACTACATGTATTAAAGGTGCAGTAGGTAAGGTAGGTAGGTAACTACATGTATTAAAGGTGCAGTAGGTAAGGTAGGTAGGTACCTTTCTGTCATATATCTGCTGAAACTGACCCTATGTTCCAGTAGAACTACATGAAGCAGGTACTTTAAAATAAATTACAGCCTGGAGTGAGATTTACAAAAATCCACCGCTCCCTGTTCAGATGCACCAATCAGGGCCAGGGGGGGTGTCTAACTGCGTGTCAATCACTGCTCATGCACACGCATTCATTCTCCCTTGTGGGGGGAGGGGCTTAGGAGACCGTTTGGACTGAGAAGTTGTCGATGTTCAAATTCTTTGGCTAAGTCCTGGATCTTCACAATCCGACCTACGGCACCTTTAAGTCAAAAACAATTGCATAGCATTTTCACCAGTTTAATAGATCAGACTTGTGAATGAATGAATGGGAGCAGGCAGGATAACAAAGCCTTGAAGGAACTGAAAGAAAAACATACTGTACGTAATGATTAGCACACTGAAATGTACAACTCCGAGCAGCTGTACTTACTTCCAGCCGTCATGACTTCGTGTTCCCTGTCCTCCTCTTCGTCGTCTTGTTCCTGATGGCCCTCCTCTCTCTCGCGGTCGGCTCTCTCCTCCAGCTCCGCCTCCTCGTCGATGGTGCGTGTGAACGAGTGCTCCTGAGGGTCCATGTCCAGAGAGTCCTGATTGTCTGAAATCTGACAAAGTGTAAATCGAATGACAAAAAAAACATGAGGACAAAAAAACATGGACAAAAAAACGTGAGGACAAAAAAAAACATGAGGACAAAAAAAAACATGAAGACAAAAAAACATGAGGACAAAAAAACATGAGGACAAAAAAACATGAGGACAAAAAAACATGACAAAAAAACATGAGGACAAAAAAACATGAGGACAAAAAAACGTGAGGACAAAAAAAAACATGAGGACAAAAAAAACATGAAGACAAAAAAACATGAGGACAAAAAAACATGAGGACAAAAAAACATGAGGACAAAAAAACATGAGGACAAAAAAAACATGAAGACAAAAAAACATGAGGACAAAAAAACATGAGGACAAAAAAACATGACAAAAAAACATGAGGACAAAAAAACATGAGGACAAAAAAAACATGAGGACAAAAAAAACATGAGGACAAAAAAACATGAGGACAAAAAAAACATGAGGACAAAAAAAACATGAGGACAAAAAAAACATGAGGACAAAAAAACATGAGGACAAAAAAACATGAGGACAAAAAAACATGAGGACAAAAAAACATGAGGACAAAAAAACATGAGGACAAAAAAAACATGAGGACAAAAAAAACATGAGGACAAAAAAACATGAGGACAAAAAAACATGAGGACAAAAAAACATGAGGACAAAAAAACATGAGGACAAAAAAAAACATGAAGACAAAAAAACATGAGGACAAAAAAACATGAGGACAAAAAACATGAGGACAAAAAAACATGAGGACAAAAAAAACATGAGGACAAAAAAAACATGAGGACAAAAAAACATGAGGACAAAAAAAACATGAGGACAAAAAAAACATGAGGACAAAAAAAACATGAGGACAAAAAAACATGAGGACAAAAAAACATGAGGACAAAAAAACATGGACAAAAAAACATGAGGACAAAAAAACATGAGGACAAAAAAAACATGAGGACAAAAAAAACATGAGGACAAAAAAACATGACAAAAAAAACATGAGGACAAAAAAACATGAGGACAAAAAAAACATGAGGACAAAAAAACATGAGGACAAAAAAACATGAGGACAAAAAAACATGAGGACAAAAAAAAACATGAAGACAAAAAAACATGAGGACAAAAAAACATGAGGACAAAAAACATGAGGACAAAAAAACATGAGGACAAAAAAACATGACAAAAAAAACATGAGGACAAAAAAAACATGAGGACAAAAAAAACATGAGGACAAAAAAAACATGAGGACAAAAAAACATGAGGACAAAAAAAACATGAGGACAAAAAGGGAGGGAAAAAAATTCAGGAAAGAAAAACATTGAGGAAAAGCAGTTTAAAGCCTAACTCTCGCATGAGACTTTGCTCCGAGTGTCTCCAGGAGCTCTACACATTAACTCCACCGGAGCACGAGGGATATACTAAATCTGTTGCTGCTTGTTCTGATATCGACTCGTTCTGACTGCCGAGACGGCGGCGACCGGAAACAACAAGAGCTACGGTGAGTTGTTAAAACCTTTCTTTTTAGTAAACTCTGGGTCCACAAACAATGTTCTCAATGCTGAGTTAATGTGTAGAGCTCCTGGAGACACTCGGAGCAAAGTCTCATGTTGTGTCGAGTCTTCTTAGTGGTTAAAAATAGATATTTTGAGGCTAGCATAAAAGTGCCCCCAGCTCTCCCATTCAAAAGGCCATTTGACCCAAAAACAAGAACACGGTGAATATAAAAAGTGGCGCTTCCGTCCTAAATATACTCACGTACATTCACAAAAACACCCATGGTTGTATTTTGGCGCGAGTTACGCTTTAAGAGACTCTTTTGTGTACTCACTCTCCTCTCACGCGAAGAGGACCTGGTCTGGATGAAGTCCATATTCTTACAGGCCAGCAGGCGGTTCCGTACCTTATAAACACAGCGATACACCTCTGCTAGGACCTTAGATGGCTGGTACCTGATGGGAAGTACAAATACATATACAATACAAATACACTTGTGACATGTTACAGTACCTGCCCTCTGACATATACGTATTATGTTACAGTACCTGCCCTCTGACATATAATAAGTACTATGTTACAGTACCCTCTGACATATTATAAGTACTATGTTACAGTACCTGCCCTCTGACATATTATAAGTACTATGTTATTATAAGTACTATGTTACAGTACCTGCCCTCTCCACAGGCCTGGTCCAGCAGCCCCGTGTGCTTCAACAAGGCTGCTAATGTGAACCTGGACACGGTGTCCAACAGGGACTCGTTGCTGAGAGACGCGTTGTCCCAGTCTGCAAGATAACAGAAGGACGGGGCAGTCGGTTACTCCTCCAGCTTAGAGGTGATAGAAGTCATGATAGGTCTAGTCAAAAGGTTAAAGTGGAGTCCACTCCCAGCTTGCCTCGAAACTCGTATTTTACGAAGAAAAAATAAAAACGTGAGGAAAAAAAAACAAAAAAAAGTGAGAACAAAAAAAGTGAGAAAAAAGTGAGAAAAAAAAGTGAGGAAAAAAAGTGAGAACAAAAAAAGTGAGAAAAAAGTGAGAAAAAAAAGTGAGGAAAAAAAGTGAGAACAAAAAAAAGTGAGAACAAAAAAAGTGAGCGAAAAAAAATTTAGAAAAAAAGTGAGAAAAAAAAGTGAGAACAAAATAAATGAGAACAAAAAAAAAGTGAGCGAAAAAAAATAGAGAAAAAAAGTCAGAAAAAAAGTGAGAAAAAAAGTCAGAAAAAAAGTGAGAACAAAAAAAAGTGAGAACAAAAAAAAGTGAGAACAAAAAAAAGTGAGAACAAAAAAAAGTGAGAACAAAAAAAAGTGAGAAAAAACGTGAGAAAATAAAGTGAGAAAAAAAAGTGAGAAAAAAAAGTGAGCGAAAAAAATAGAGAAAAAACGTGAGAAAAAAACGTGAGAAAAAAAGTGAGAACAAAAAAAAGTGAGAACAAAAAAAAGTGAGAAAAAACGTGAGAAAATAAAGTGAGAAAAAAAAGTGAGCGAAAAAAAATAGAGAAAAAACGTGAGAAAAAAAAGTGAGAAAAAAAGTGAGAACAAAAAAAACGTGAGAAAATAAAGTGAGAAAATAAAGTGAGAAAAAAAAGTGAGCGAAAAAAATAGAGAAAAAACGTGAGAAAAAAACGTGAGAAAAAAAGTGAGAACAAAAAAAGTGAGAACAAAAAAAAGTGAGAACAAAAAAAAGTGAGAACAAAAAAAAGTGAGAACAAAAAAAAGTGAGAAAAAACGTGAGAAAACAAAGTGAGAAAAAAAAGTGAGAACAAAAAAAAGTGAGAACAAAAAAAAGTGAGAACAAAAAAAAGTGAGAACAAAAAAAACGTGAGAAAATAAAGTGAGAAAATAAAGTGAGAAAAAAAAGTGAGCGAAAAAAATAGAGAAAAAACGTGAGAAAAAAACGTGAGAAAAAAAGTGAGAAAAAAAAGTGAGAACAAAAAAAAGTGAGAACAAAAAAAAGTGAGAACAAAAAAAAGTGAGAACAAAAAAAAGTGAGAAAAAACGTGAGAAAATAAAGTGAGAAAACAAAGTGAGAAAAAAAAGTGAGAACAAAAAAAAGTGAGAACAAAAAAAAGTGAGAACAAAAAAAAGTGAGAACAAAAAAAAGTGAGAACAAAAAAAAGTGAGAACAAAAAAAAGTGAGAACAAAAAAAAGTGAGAAAAAACGTGAGAAAATAAAGTGAGAAAAAAAAGTGAGAAAAAAAAGTGAGCGAAAAAAATAGAGAAAAAACGTGAGAAAAAAACGTGAGAAAAAAAGTGAGAACAAAAAAAAGTGAGAACAAAAAAAAGTGAGAACAAAAAAAAGTGAGAAAAAACGTGAGAAAATAAAGTGAGAAAAAAAAGTGAGCGAAAAAAAATAGAGAAAAAACGTGAGAAAAAAAAGTGAGAAAAAAAGTGAGAACAAAAAAAACGTGAGAAAATAAAGTGAGAAAATAAAGTGAGAAAAAAAAGTGAGCAAAAAAAATAGAGAAAAAACGTGAGAAAAAAACGTGAGAAAAAAAGTGAGAAAAAAAAGTGAGAACAAAAAAAAGTGAGAACAAAAAAAAGTGAGAACAAAAAAAAGTGAGAACAAAAAAAAGTGAGAACAAAAAAAAGTGAGAACAAAAAAAAGTGAGAACAAAAAAAAGTGAGAACAAAAAAAAGTGAGAAAAAACGTGAGAAAATAAAGTGAGAAAACAAAGTGAGAAAAAAAAGTGAGAACAAAAAAAAGTGAGAACAAAAAAAAGTGAGAACAAAAAAAACGTGAGAAAATAAAGTGAGAAAATAAAGTGAGAAAAAAAAGTGAGCGAAAAAAATAGAGAAAAAACGTGAGAAAAAAACGTGAGAAAAAAAGTGAGAAAAAAAAGTGAGAACAAAAAAAAGTGAGAACAAAAAAAAGTGAGAACAAAAAAAAGTGAGAACAAAAAAAAGTGAGAAAAAACGTGAGAAAATAAAGTGAGAAAACAAAGTGAGAAAAAAAAGTGAGAACAAAAAAAAGTGAGAACAAAAAAAAGTGAGAACAAAAAAAAGTGAGAACAAAAAAAAGTGAGAACAAAAAAAAGTGAGAACAAAAAAAAGTGAGAACAAAAAAAAGTGAGAAAAAACGTGAGAAAATAAAGTGAGAAAAAAAAGTGAGAAAAAAAAGTGAGCGAAAAAAATAGAGAAAAAACGTGAGAAAAAAACGTGAGAAAAAAAGTGAGAACAAAAAAAAGTGAGAACAAAAAAAAGTGAGAACAAAAAAAAGTGAGAAAAAACGTGAGAAAATAAAGTGAGAAAAAAAAGTGAGCGAAAAAAAATAGAGAAAAAACGTGAGAAAAAAAAGTGAGAAAAAAAGTGAGAACAAAAAAAACGTGAGAAAATAAAGTGAGAAAATAAAGTGAGAAAAAAAAGTGAGCAAAAAAAATAGAGAAAAAACGTGAGAAAAAAACGTGAGAAAAAAAGTGAGAAAAAAAAGTGAGAACAAAAAAAAGTGAGAACAAAAAAAAGTGAGAACAAAAAAAAGTGAGAACAAAAAAAAGTGAGAACAAAAAAAAGTGAGAACAAAAAAAAGTGAGAACAAAAAAAAGTGAGAACAAAAAAAAGTGAGAAAAAACGTGAGAAAATAAAGTGAGAAAACAAAGTGAGAAAAAAAAAGTGAGGGAAAAAAATTAGGGGAAAATAAATAAATGTGAGGAAAAATAAATAAACGTGAGAAGAAAAAAGCTTGGACTTAGCGGTTACCTTTGCTCATGGCGTAGTCCTGCATGTTGATCCAGAGGCTGTTGGCAGGTTCCTTAGAGGAACACAGAGATAAATCCACCAGCACGCTGAGGTCAGGGCGCAGCGTGCTGTCAAAGGGCTTCTGCTCTTCGTTCCCGGACAGCGCTGCTTCCAGTAGCGAGCTGATGCAGGCGTCTGAAGGAGAACGGCAAAGGAATAATGGAAAGGAGGAACACATTCACCTACTGAATGTCCCGCTGGAATTTAAATTCACAACATTTAGGAAAAACTGTGTGCTTATTTTTACTAGCGATCAGCATTTTAA
>CM042426.1:420672-453172 GCA_023631565.1 Gymnocephalus cernua | reverse complement strand
TGGTACTAATAATAAAAATGTATACTTTATTAATCCTGCAAGGGAAATTACAATGTTTTCACTCTGTTTCACTATTATTACACATTACACACAGTTGGGGGTTCGGTGCCTTGGCAGTGCCAACCATACTTTGTCTAACTCCCTACTGACTGAGCTACACCAGGTCAGTCACCAAAAGCGACTTATACATGTCAGAGGTCGCACTCCTCTGGAGGAACTAGTGGAGCAACTAGTGGTTAAGTGCCTTGCTCAGGGACACATTGGTTGATGCATCACAGTGGGATTCGAACCCTGGTCTCCCGCACCAAAGGCGCGTGTCATACCCACTGCACCATCAGCACCAAAAACGCTTGTCAGTAATTCAGTAATCCGGGAAATACGGCCAGTAAACAAGTTTGGTCCCTGAGAAAAGTTTTCCTTCAGCAAAAGCTGTTTGCTCTTGTGTTCTACCTTGGTTGCCTTTTAAAACTATCAATAACTATTCAATAGATGAACAGCAATTATTCCTGTTGAAGGAACAGTTTGACAAGGAAAATATGCCTTCTTGCCAAGACTTAGATGAGAAGATCGATATCACTCTCATATCTCTGCATTAAATATTAGGCTACAGCCGGTAGCTGGTTAAAGCTAAGGGTTCATCCTGCAGCTCTCCCTCCCTGTCCTCCTGCAGCTCTCCCCCCCTGTCCTCCTGCAGCTCTCCCTCCCTGTCCTCCTGCAGCTCTCCCTCCCTGTCCTCCTGCAGCTCTCCCTCCCTTCATCCTGCAGCTCTCCCTCCCTTCATCCTGCAGCTCTCCCTCCCTGTCCTCCTCCAGCTCTCCCACCCTGTCCTCCTGCAGCTCTCCCTCCCTGTCCTCCTCCAGCTCTCCCTCCCTGTCCTCCCTGTCCTCCTCCAGCTCTCCCTCCCTGTCCTCCTCCAGCTCTCCCACCCTGTCCTCCTGCAGCTCTCCCACCCTGTCCTCCTCCAGCTCTCCCTCCCTGTCCTCCTGCAGCTCTCCCTCCCTGTCCTCCTGCAGCTCTCCCTCCCTGTCCTCCTGCAGCTCTCCCTCCCTGTCCTCCTGCAGCTCTCCCTCCCTGTCCTCCTCCAGCTCTCCCTCCCTGTCCTCCTCCTGCAGCTCTCCCTCCCTGTCCTCCTGCAGCTCTCCCTCCCTGTCCTCCTGCAGCTCTCCCTCCCTGTCCTCCTCCAGCTCTCCCTCCCTGTCCTCCTCCTGCAGCTCTCCCTCCCTGTCCTCCTGCAGCTCTCCCTCCCTGTCCTCCTGCAGCTCTCCCTCCCTGTCCTCCTGCAGCTCTCCCTCCCTGTCCTCCTGCAGCTCTCCCTCCCTGTCCTCCTGCAGCTCTCCCTCCCTGTCCTCCTGCAGCTCTCCCTCCCTGTCCTCCTGCAGCTCTCCCTCCCTGTCCTCCTGCAGCTCTCCCTCCCTGTCCTCCTGCAGCTCTCCCTCCCTGTCCTCCTGCAGCTCTCCCTCCCTGTCCTCCTCCAGCTCTCCCTCCCTGTCCTCCTGCAGCTCTCCCTCCCTGTCCTCCTGCAGCTCTCCCTCCCTGTCCTCCTGCAGCTCTCCCTCCCTGTCCTCCTGCAGCTCTCCCTCCCTGTCCTCCTGCAGCTCTCCCTCCCTGTCCTCCTGCAGCTCTCCCTCCCTGTCCTCCTGCAGCTCTCCCTCCCTGTCGTCCTGCCAGACTGCACACAACGTTGTGGCTGTAAGAGAATACTTAGAAGAATCAGACACAGCCTTCCACTCCAGCCACACAACCAACCAAACTAAGTGACCCAATCTTTTAGTCAACAAGCGGCAACAAATGAGGCATTGGTTAATCTCTACAAACCTTAGGTACATTCATGTATATCAGGGGTTTTAACCTGGTGGTTGTGACTTCTGTTAAATGCATAACAATGAGATGAATGGGATACGAATGAACTATGTCAACTGTACAAAAACTGCATCGATTAGTTTCTCAGCTGTAAGCATGTCTGATATTCTTCATCGAGGGACATGGGTCCTGACGTGGGTGTGCTGTAAGCAGCAGGTGAGGTTCAGTAGGGTACCTGTCCTTTGGAGAGACTCTCCCATCTGTCAGGGCCCTGAGGCAGCAAGGAGTGAAGAAGCTCCATCCTCTCTCTCAGTGGAGGCAGCAGCATGGTGGCCCCCACTGACAGAGTCTCAATCACCGCCTGATGGGACACACACACACACACACACACACACACACACACACACAGAGACACACACACACACACACACACACACACACAGAGAGAGACACACACACACACACACACACACACACACACAGAGACACACACACACACACACACACACACACACACACACACACACAGACACACACACACACACACACACACACACACACACACACACACACACACACACACACACACAGACACACACACACACACACACACAGAGACACACACACACACACACACACACACACACAGAGAGAGAGAGACACACACACACACACACACACACACACACACAGAGAGAGAGACACACACACACACACACACACACACACACACACACAGAGACAGAGACACAAACACACACAGAGAGAGACACACACACACAGAGACACACACACACACACACACACACAGAGAGAGAGAGACACACACACACACACACAGAGAGAGACACACACACAGAGACACACACACACACACAGACAGAGACAGACAGACACACACACACACACACACACACACACACACACACACACACAGACAGAGACAGACACACACACACACACACACACACACACACACACACACACACAGAGAGAGACACACACAGAGAGAGACACACACAGAGACACACACAGAGAGAGACACACACACAGACACACTCAGAGCTTGTTGACATTTTACTAAATGCAGAGATCTTCAGCAGGGGGGCCTCAGAGTGACTGCAGGGGGGCTGTCACTGCGCGATGTGAGTCTCAACGCGATCTGAGTCGCGTCGAGTTGCGCATGCTCAGATTTAAACAATTTACGGCATAACGACAATAACAGAAGATGGGAACAGCAATAATCGAAGATATAGAAGATGGAAATCATTTCAAAAACGTTTTAGTTATCAAATGCTATCTATGATTGTTTGATTGCTAACGTTAGCTCATAACACCATTCAAGTAACAGCCTTTGTTGTGTCTGATGCTGACTTGTAGCCAGCAGTGAACCAACTTGGTCATGTAGCTCCATGTTCACTGACTTTTTTAATTTGTTATTAACTGACGTGAGGGATCATGCCGTGAACATGTGATGCTTTACGCTAAATAATACATTACTGCTATTTCCACCTTCCATATCTTCTATTATTGCTGTTCCCATCTTCTGTTATTGTCGTTATGCCGTAAATTGTTTAAATCTGAGCATGCGCAACTCGACGCGACTCAGATCGCGTTGAGACTCAGATCGCGCAGTGACAGAGGCCTCCAAATTATTAACATATCAATATCATTGTCCAAATTACTGTTAATATTTGAATGTTTTAAAACAACATGAAGTTTTAACATTAATCCAATATATTATTAGCAAATATACTGTAACTCCCCAGTGACGACAGTCTAAAGGCGCCGACACGCCAACCAGATAACCGTCCGTCTGACCGTCTGGCGAGGTCGGAGGGCGGGCGGTCGGACTCACCGACCAATCTGATTGGTGGAGAGCTAACCAGGAAATGACGAGCGGGATGAGCGTGAAGAACAGCCTCTCAGAACACAATCTCATATTCTACTAAAATATTTCACCGTGACGTGTTTCTGAGAACATGTTGAGGAGAAATCGGCCGTGCAGTTGCTGAATCTGTCTTCATCTCAGATCAACAAAGGTCAGTTTAGAAGATCTTCATCAGATTCTGAGAGGCTGTTCGTCACGCTCATCCCGCTCGTCATTTCCTGGTTAGCTCTCCACCAATCAGATTGGTCGTTGAGTCCGACCGCCCGCCCTCCGATTCAACGAGTCAAATCGTCCCAAATGAAGGCCGACGGCTCCTCCAACTGACGACGGCACGGAACACACCGACCAGACTCGAGTCACCGACCTCGCCAGACTCGAGTCACCGACCTCGCCAGACTCGAGTCACCGACCTCGCCAGACTCGAGTCACCGACCTCGCCAGACTGTCAGACGGCAGATTATCTGCTCCGTGTGTCTCAGGCTTTATGAATCCAGATAACTTAATCTTACTTCTTTTTTAAACTGTGTGTCTTCTGAGACTTGTTATTGTGCCTCATTGTTTATTTTGGTCTTAATGTCTTGATGTGTGTTACTATGCTGACTATTTCCTCCCATGATCAACAGCACGGCTACTGTTCTCTTACCTCCTGAATCTCATCTGGCACGGACGAGTCCATCAGTCTGAAGAGCAGGTTCCTCAGGGGCCTTGCCTGGCGCCCTAAAATACTGGTGGCCACGCCCCCGGCCAGAGCCAGAGCCAGATGATTGGACAATAGCCGAAGGCACAACTTGAGGAAGTTATGATGCTCCCTGCGAATACATAAAGAAATATTCAGAACTTGTGGGAGTTTTCTATCAGAAAATATCCAGAGGCATATTTATAATTTGATACCAATCCACAATTGAGAAGGAAAGACGGTGTATCTGTCTCTGATGGAGGCTTTGCAGGCTGTGTCCTACCTGGATGAGGGGAACGGAAGAGGAGGAACTTCACTGTTGATGCCGTCACAGTAGCGCTCAAGGAAGGAGCGCAAGTGGGAGAAGGTACTTTCCTCGAGGTCCACACAGTAGGGCCTGTGCCAAGCCACCACTTGCCTAAAGAGCCCAGGTGAGTAATTATTAACACATGCGTTAGTACTTCATAGGGGCTCGAGTGGTATGCTAACCCTTATATGGCGTTTGTAACACATTACAAGGGGTAAAGAGGTTGAAGGAATATGCATCATCGATGACTCTAGACAGAGGGCCAGATGTACGTACATTAGTGAACGTAGCGTTATCGGCGCCATGGCCAACAGGTTACGTTGTATTTACCAAACCTGCAGTTCATCAGGTAACCAGCGTCTTTCTCCGCCCACTAGACCGTACGCGGCGCTGTAGCAGAGCGTTAAGTCCTGGTGCTCTGATACGGCTGAGGGCAGACGGCCATATCCCTGCTGCTGATACCCCAACCCGCCCTCTTCGCTCTGCATCAGCCAAACTGCTCGCTGCTCCCTCACAGCGAGGGAGAACTAATCACTCAACGACATCCCATCCTGGCATGATATAGGGGTATATCATGCTATGATATATATCATAGCATGATATACCCCTATATCATGCTATGCTATAGGGGTATATCATAGCATGATATACCCCTATATCATGCTATGATATAGGGGTATATCATAGCATGATATACCCCTATATATCATGCTATGATATAGGGGTATATCATGCTATGATATAGGGGTATATCATGCTATGATATACCCCTATATCATGCTATGATATAGGGGTATATCATAGCATGATATACCCCTATATATCATGCTATGATATAGGGGTATATCATGCTATGATATAGGGGTATATCATGCTATGATATACCCCTATATCATGCTATGATATAGGGGTATATCATGCTATGATATACCACCAATATCATAGCATGATATAGGGGTATATCATGCTATATATATCAGTGTATTTACTCTGATGGTAACTGACCTGTCTCTGGGCAGGGCCCCCCCCCGATGGTAACTGACCTGTCTCTGGGCAGGGCCCCCCCCTGATGGTAACTGACCTGTCTCTGGGCAGGGCCCCCCCCCCCCCCCTGATGGTAACTGACCTGTCTCTGGGCAGGGCCGTCCAGGCCAGGCTGTGGGAAGTGCCGGCTGAGATCTGCTGGATGGCCACTCCGTCCAGGCCGACTACCTTCTTGGGCTTGGTGATCGGCCCGGTGGAGTTGCCCTGGCCACACTGGCCCATGGAGTTGTTGCCCCATGCGTATACTTCGTTGTCTAGATGGTGGTTGAGTAGAAACAAGTATTACAACATGAGATATTACACCTAATAACAATAATAATAATAATAATAATAATAATAATAACCCTAACCCTAACCCTAGGGGCTGTCTTGGTTGACACGCCTACTCAACATTGCGTGGAAGTCTGGGACAGTGCCTAAGGAGTGGCAGACCGGGGTGGTGGTTCCCCTCTTCAAAAAGGGGGACCAGAGGGTGTGTACCAATTACAGGGGTATCACACTTCTCAGCCTCCCTGGTAAAGTCTACTCCAAGGTGCTGGAAAGGAGGGTTCGGCCGATAGTCGAACCTCAGGTGGAAGAGGAACAATGCGGATTCCGTCCTGGGCGTGGAACAACGGATCAGCTCTTTACTCTAGCAAGGATCCTGGAGGGAGCCTGGGAGTATGCCCATCCAGTCTACATGTGTTTTGTGGATCTGGAGAAGGCATATGACCGGGTCCCCCGGGAGACATTGTGGGAGGTGCTGCGGGAGTATGGGGTGAGGGGGTCCCTTCTCAGGGCCATCCAATCTCTGTATGACCAAAGCGAGAGCTGTGTCCGGGTTCTCGGCAGTAAGTCGGACACGTTCCAGGTGAGGGTTGGCCTCCGCCAGGGCTGCGCTTTGTCACCAATCCTGTTCGTAGTATTTATGGACAGGATATCGAGGCGTAGTCGTGGTGGGGAGGGGTTGCAGTTCGGTGGGCTCGGGATCTCGTCGCTGCTCTTTGCAGATGATGTGGTCCTGATGGCATCATCGGCCTGTGACCTTCAGCACTCACTGGATCGGTTTGCAGCCGAGTGTGAAGCGGCTGGGATGAGGATCAGCACCTCTAAATCTGAGGCCATGGTTCTCAGCAGGAAACCGATGGAGTGCCTTCTCCAGGTAGGGAATGAGTCCTTACCCCAAGTGAAGGAGTTTAAGTACCTTGGGGTCTTGTTCGCGAGTGAGGGGACAATGGAGCTGGAGATTGGTCGGAGAATCGGCGAAGCGGGGGTGGTATTACATTCAGTTTATCGCACCGTTGTGACGAAAAGAGAGCTGAGCCAGAAGGCAAAGCTCTCGATCTACCGGTCAGTTTTCGTTCCTACCCTCACCTATGGTCATGAAGGTTGGGTCATGACCCAAAGAACGAGATCCAGGGTACAAGCGGCCGAAATGGGTTTCCTCAGGAGGGGGGCTGGCGTCTCCCTTAGAGATGATGAGGGTGAGAAGCTCAGTCATCCGTGAGGAGCTCGGAGTAGAGCCGCTGCTCCTTCACGTCGAAAGGAGCCAGTTGAGGTGGTTCGGGCATCTGGTGAGGATGCCCCCTGGGCGCCTCCCTAGGGAGGTGTTCCAGGCACGTCCAGCTGGGAGGAGGCCTCGGGGAAGACCCAGGACTAGGTGGAGGGATTACATCTCCAACCTGGCCTGGGAACGCCTCGGGATCCCCCAGTCAGAGTTGGTTAATGTGGCTCGGGAAAGGGAGGTTTGGGGTCCCCTGCTGGAGCTGCTCCCCCCGCGACCCGACCACGGGTAAGCGGACGACGATGGATGGATAGATGGATGGATGGAATAATAAGGTCAGTATGTTTGTACCGCACTGAGCTACATCTGACCTTATTTTATGTAAGTTAAGTATTAGCTTAAACAAACATGTCTTTGTATTTGCTATTACATCATGGGTTAGACCATTACATCATGGGTTAGACCATTACATCATGGGTTAGACCATTACATCATGGGTTAGACCATTACATCATCATCATCACGAGGTTGAGAAAACAAGACCTACGTAAACAACTTACAGAGGTTACACAATTCAAGAAAGATGTTAAAGACCTCATATTCTGCTCATCTTCAGGTCCATAATTGTATTTTAAGGTTGTACCAGAATATGTTTACATGGTTTAATATATTGTTGTTGTACAGCACATCTCTCTCTCACTGCTGCAGCTCCTCTTTTCACCTTGTGTTCAGGTCTCTGTTTTAGCTACAGAGTGAATCATCTTTCCTTCTGTACTATCTTTGATTCCACTCTGCACATGCTCAGTAGCTCAGATGGTAGATCATGTCAGTTAGCTCCACAGACAGTAAAAGAAAGGTTGTTTCTCCAACTTTGGTCAGTTACAAGGCAGGATTAGCCGGGAGACTTCTTCTAAAGGAGGGCGCACATGGAAGTACTTCTTCTGGAGATTATGGTGAACTTGTGTGTGTTGTAGCAGCGCTTTGCCATTGAGAACGAGCTAGCATGCTAACGCTAGCGCTAGCATGCTAACGGCTGCGTTTAGCCCGTCGTTTCGGCTAGTTACGTAACAAGCCGTGCAGGTTTTGACCAGCTCACCCAGAGACTGAAGGCAAGAATCATTCAGAAACCGTATCTCACTCAGAACAACATGGATGGATTTTTCCCAAGTCTGTATGTGTGTGGAAGCACCAGAGACACAAAATAACACCACAAATCACAGAAAAATAGATTTTTTCATAATATGGGCACTTTAAAGCGTCTCTATGCAGTGTAGTCCGTGTGTTGTGTGTTTCCTGTCTTGTTGCTGGCAGGTTTCTCTATAGAGCCCCCCCTACAGCTCCTATGTTTCCTCGTGTCTGACTCCTCTCTCGGTCAGTCTGCCGTTTCCTCTTCCTCTCTTCCTCCCACAATGCTTTCCTAGCTTCCTGCTTCTTCTTTGCCGGCTCAGCCGTGACGATAGTGTGAAAAACTCCATCTCTACCTCGTTAGCCGGTTCCTGAACGGCCGTATGTGTGCGGCGCCGTGAAGCGATTCGTTAACACGGCGAGACCTGATATCACGCCGTACTTCCTGACGCTGAGGCCGCCGGCCCACCGGCCCAAAGCTGCAGCGAGACGACCACCATTCAACCAGAAACAAGTCATATAACCATCGCAATGACTCCGGAGCTGCTCAGTTAAGGAACATTAAGATGCATAGTTCCCCTTTAATCTTTAATGGATTACTTGTGATTACTTGTTGTACTTGTATTTGTGGACGTCTGCTTGCGTGTGAAATCTCATCTTTTGTCTTTCTTTCTTATCATTTTAACATTGTTTTTCTTTTATAATGTATATATATATATATATATATATATTTTGTGGACCTTTCCATTACATTTTCCATTGTTTACATATACATTATTTTGTATTTTTTGCACATGAGTAAACAAATCAACAACCAAGCATGAAACAGGAGGAGAGAACTACCATGTGACAAGGCCAGGCAGTGACTGTCCCCTATGGAGATGTCCACCACCCTGGTGGTAGCCAGCTCTTCGATCAGCTTGGGTCTGAGTGCTGTGGCCTCAGAAGAACCGCAGCCCAGGCAGGCGCCACAGCCCCAAGCGTACACCTAAGAACAAGCGACAGGACTCAACGTTAGCGGACCATTTCTGCTGTTCACGTTGCAAAGCATTTTATTTTGGTCCTCAAACTATCTTGATGAGAAAACAACGAGACTATATGTTTGACAAATGCATGAAAGAAGAAGAGCTTTGTTATATAACAAGTAATGACTTTAACTATATCACTGCAAAAGTCCAACCAGCTGTTGGAAGGAATGCGTAAATGCATGAAATTAATTATCTGGGGCAAATCTTCCAGAACTTCAAGGCTCCATGTCTTCCTCAGCAAGCCACCGACTTGATTCTGTCTTGGTTAACAGATGCAGAAGTGATGTTCTACCTGTCCGGTGGAGGTTAAGGCGAGAGACGACTGGCTTCCTGCACACACTTTCCTGATGAACATTCCTTGCAGGGCCTCCACCACTTTTGGCTTGTAGACTCGATTAGTATCACCGTGACCTAGTTTTCCTGCAAGACAACACAGACTGTATGAGCATATAATCACATTCTAGTGATGAACAGTTTGACATTTTCACACAATGGAAACTAAATACAACAACAAAACAAAACTGCAATCACACGCACTGTAGAAATGTAGATACGGCTCCTATTCAAAATGCTTAAATTACCGGAATTAATTATGACCTTTAAGGACTGTGACACACTAACCCGACAGCCTTCCCGAGTCGGCCAAAACAAATGCCTCAGAACGATGCCGAGCGCCGACGGCAGCTGATTGGACGACCGTGTCACGTGGGTCTGGCTGCTGCCCGACCATAATGGCGTCTCGTTCAGAATACGATCTCATATTCCACTCTCTCCAGAAAAACGCGATTATGCGATTTTTTTCAAACACGCCGCACTTTCGCCGCATAAATTGCCGATTTCCGCGCAAAATATGCGGAGCTTGCATGATTTCATAATCCCCGCATTTTCGTTGCAAAAAAGTCACATATATCTCAGCAGGAAGATGAAAAATGTTGTTTACTTCACACGAGAGCAGCCATTTTCCCCTGTTGCCATGGGAACGTTATGAAGTGACGTCATTTCTCCTAGTGAGAACACGGTGTTGGGGGGGAATCACTTTGTTTTCTCTTTTTCATCAAACCGCAGTTTTTGCAAGTTCCCGCAATTTCATTTCATAAAATTGCATAAATATTCCACATATTCCATCACATTTATTAAGAAAACGTGCCGCATAATCAAGGATTTTTGCCCAAAACAATCACAAAAAAACTGCGTTTTTCTGGAGGGACTGGTCTTCTACTGAAATATTTCACCGTGACGTGTTTCTGAGAACATGTTAAGGAGAAATCGGCCGTGCAGTTGCTGAATCTGTCTTCATCTCAGATCAACAAAGGTCAGTTTAGAAGATCTTCATCAGATTCTGAGAGGCTGTTCGTCACGCTCATCATTTCCTGGTTAGCTCTCCACCAATCAGATTGGTCGTTGAGTCCGACTGCCCGCCCTCCGATTCAACAAGTCAAATCGTCCCAAATGAAGGCCGACGGCTCCTCCGACTGACGACGGCACGGAACACACCGACCAGACTCGAGTCACCGACCTCGCCAGACTCGAGTCACCGACCTCGCCAGACTCGAGTCACCGACCTCGCCAGACCGTCAGACGGCCGGTTACCTGGTTGGCGTGTCGCCGCCTTAACAACAAAGTCGCGGTGAAGGGTTTACTCACCGTTGTCCCCTCCCCCGAAGGACCACACGGTGCGTCCATCCTTGGACAGTGCAATAGTATGGGAGCTCCCACACGACACCTCGCCCACGTTGCTGATGTCTTTCACCAGGGTAGGAATGTTTCGGCTGTTGCTGTCGCCGTGACCTGCATCCGGGGAAAAATCAAACAGGTCACACGTGGAAATTAAATCTGTGGAGTTATTCCTCGTATGAATAGAACCGTTGCATCTGGCACGCATACCACACCCATACACGCTACAGCAGCGGTTCTCAAATGGGGGTACCCCTGGGGGTACTTTGGAGTACTGCAGGGGGTACGTGTACTTTCTGAAAAATGCTCATTTAAAAATGTGTCATGCATAATTCCTAAAATAATTATACTATAATAATGAATGAAGTGATGGATTCTTGTTTTTTCAGTTACATGGTTGTTGTTTAGGAACTCTGTATTGTTCCTCTTTATATTGATGTAAAAATGTTTTTGCGCCGGTCAGGGGGAACCTCTGCCCTACAGTAGGTAAGACCGTTTGTAAGACAGTATGTAAGACAGCATGTAAGACCGTTTGTCTGCCCATCAGGGGCATGTTGGCGGACATCAACGTGTCAGGATATGCCACTGTCCTAAATCCACACCAGCTCTTTAAAGACAGCCAGCTGCTTCAGTCCTTGTCACTCCACTTCCAACAGTTTTTTACTCTTGGCTCGAAATTGACGTCAGTTTGTGATTTTCTTATATGATCATCTCTAGGCAGTTAAAGGTGCACTATGAGTTCCTGCATGGTTTCAGCATGATTTCACTTCTGTCTCAAATGTTAGGCACCTCATAGTTTGCTAGTTGTACATGTAGATCCAAGCTATAATGTCAGGGAAAGCTTACCTTGCCTCCCTTCACCTTACCTAACCTACCCAGAATGCAGCACGTGTTAGTGTTCATCTCCTCCTCTGTGTGTGTTGGCCTATAAATGTTCTTTGTGGTTCTGGGTCTGATCGTAGGGGAGCTCTTGTATAAGTACACAGTGCTGTGAGTAATACTGTTTGTATACAACAACAATAATTGAAGATATGGAAGATGGAAATGGCAGTAATTTATTATTTAGCGTAACGCATCACATGTTCACGGCATGATCCCTCACGTCAGTTAATAAAAAATAAAAAAGTCAGTAAAAATGGAGCTACATGACCGAGTTGGTTCACTGCTGGCTACAAGTCAGCAATCAAACACAACAAAGGCTGTTACTGGGATGGAGTTTAGAGCTAACGTTCGCAATCAGACAATCATAGATAGCATTTGATAACTAAAACGTTTTTGAAATGATTCCCATCTTCTGTATCTTCTATTATTGCTGTTCCCATCTTCTGTTATTGTCGTTATGCCGTAAATTGTTTAAATCTGAGCGACTCGACGCGACTCAGATCGTGTTGAGACTCACATCGTGTTGAGACTCAGATCGTGCAGCGACAGTCCTGACTACGTCGTATGTCTGCATGCTGCATTTGGTGTGTGCTATGGGCATTAAATTAGCAATTAGTTAAAAATGCATGTTGCATTTAAAGATACAAGGTGTTATATATCGGGGCGGCTGTGGCTGCCAATCAGAAGGTTGGCGGTTCCATCCCCGGCCCTGCAGTGCCATGTTGAAGTGACCTTGGGCAAGACACTGAACCAGAGTTGCCCCCGATGCCATCGGGGGGTAAATGTGTGTGAGAGTTTATCTGATCTTGTACGGCAGCCTCGGCCACAGCGTGTGAATGTGTGTGGATGGTTCCTGTACTATGATGAAGCTCTCTGAGTAGTCGTCAAGACTAGAAAAGCTCTTTATAAATACGGTCCATATATTGCATAAATTGTAAATTCCTATGAAGCAAATTTGTAATTTTGGGTTATGCATAAAAGTGACTTAACTTTACAATATATCTGTCATTTGCTTGATACTAATCCAAACGGCCTTGCCAAGTGCAATGAGTTTGAGGATTGTGGTGGAAACACCCAATACAAAGAGTATTACTCACAGCACTGTGTACTTATACAAGAGCTCCCCTACGATCAGACCCAGAACCACAAAGAACATTTATAGGCCAACACACACAGAGGAGGAGATGAACACTAACACGTGCTGCATTCTGGGTAGGTTAGGTAAGGTGAAGGGAGGCAAGGTAAGCTTTCCCTGACATTATAGCTTGGATCTACATGTAGAAGTAGCAAACTATGAGGTGCCTAACATTTGAGACAGAAGTGAAATCATGCTGAAACCATGCAGGAACTCATAGTGCACCTTTAACTGCCTAGAGATGATCATGTAAGAAAATCACAAACTGACGTCAATTTCGAGCCAAGAGTAAAAAACTGTTGGAAGTTGAGTGACATGTGTTCACCTCACTGAAGCCTTGGCCACATTTAATATGAATGTGTATACTGTCTGATGTGTAGATATGCTGATGTCTTGCTGCTTCCTGTAGCTCTGCATGGCAAACTGAGTCAGCTGATCTGTTGCTCGAGCTGTTTGTGTGGTGTCTTGTTGACTTGTGTCTGTGTAGTCTAACCTGTACTAATGTCTAGTTGACTTGTGTCTGTGTAGTCTAACCTGTACTAGTGTCTTGTTGACTTGTGTCTGTGTAGTTTAACCTGTACTAGTGTCTTGTTGACTTGTGTCTGTGTAGTCTAACCTGTACTAATGTCTAGTTGACTTGTGTCTGTATAGTCTAACCTGTACTAGTGTCTTGTTGACTTGTGTCTGTGTAGTTTAACCTGTACTAGTGTCTTGTTGACTTGTGTCTGTGTAGTCTAACCTGTACTAATGTCTAGTTGACTTGTGTCTGTGTAGTCTAACCTGTACTAATGTCTAGTTGACTTGTGTCTGTATAGTCTAACCTGTACTAGTGTCTTGTTGACTTGTGTCTGTATAGTTTAACCTGTACTAGTGTCTTGTTGACTTGTGTCTGTATAGTTTAACCTGTACTAGTGTCTAGTTGACTTGTGTCTGTATAGTTTAACCTGTACTAGTGTCTTGTTGACTTGTGTCTGTATAGTTTAACCTGTACTAGTGTCTTGTTGACTTGTGTCTGTATAGTTTAACCTGTACTAGTGTCTAGTTGACTTGTGTCTGTATAGTCTAACCTGTACTAGTGTCTTGTTGACTTGTGTCTGTATAGTTTAACCTGTACTAGTGTCTAGTTGACTTGTGTCTGTATAGTTTAACCTGTACTAGTGTCTTGTTGACTTGTGTCTGTGTAGTCTAACCTGTACTAGTGTCTTGTTGACTTGTGTCTGTATAGTTTAACCTGTACTAGTGTCTTGTTGACTTGTGTCTGTATAGTTTAACCTGTACTAGTGTCTAGTTGACTTGTGTCTGTATAGTCTAACCTGTACTAGTGTCTTGTTGACTTGTGTCTGTATAGTTTAACCTGTACTAGTGTCTAGTTGACTTGTGTCTGTATAGTTTAACCTGTACTAGTGTCTTGTTGACTTGTGTCTGTGTAGTCTAACCTGTACTAATGTCTAGTTGACTTGTGTCTGTATAGTCTAACCTGTACTAGTGTCTTGTTGACTTGTGTCTGTATAGTCTAACCTGTACTAGTGTCTTGTTGACTTGTGTCTGTATAGTTTAACCTGTACTAGTGTCTTGTTGACTTGTGTCTGTATAGTTTAACCTGTACTAGTGTCTTGTTGACTTGTGTCTGTATAGTCTAACCTGTACTAGTGTCTTGTTGACTTGTGTCTGTATAGTTTAACCTGTACTAGTGTCTTGTTGACTTGTGTCTGTATAGTTTAACCTGTACTAGTGTCTAGTTGACTTGTGTCTGTATAGTCTAACCTGTACTAGTGTCTTGTTGACTTGTGTCTGTATAGTTTAACCTGTACTAGTGTCTAGTTGACTTGTGTCTGTATAGTTTAACCTGTACTAGTGTCTTGTTGACTTGTGTCTGTGTAGTCTAACCTGTACTAATGTCTAGTTGACTTGTGTCTGTATAGTCTAACCTGTACTAGTGTCTTGTTGACTTGTGTCTGTATAGTCTAACCTGTACTAGTGTCTAGTTGACTTGTGTCTGTGTAGTCTAACCTGTACTAATGTCTTGTTGACTTGTGTCTGTTGACTTGTGTCTGTGTAGTTTAACCTGTACTAGTGTCTAGTTGACTTGTGTCTGTGTAGTCTAACCTGTACTAATGTCTAGTTGACTTGTGTCTGTGTAGTTTAACCTGTACTAGTGTCTTGTTGACTTGTGTCTGTGTAGTCTAACCTGTACTAATGTCTAGTTGACTTGTGTCTGTGTAGTTTAACCTGTACTAGTGTCTTGTTGACTTGTGTCTGTATAGTTTAACCTGTACTAGTGTCTAGTTGACTTGTGTCTGTGTAGTTTAACCTGTACTAGTGTCTAGTTGACTTGTGTCTGTATAGTCTAACCTGTACTAATGTCTAGTTGACTTGTGTCTGTGTAGTCTAACCTGTACTAATGTCTAGTTGACTTGTGTCTGTATAGTTTAACCTGTACTAGTGTCTAGTTGACTTGTGTCTGTGTAGTCTAACCTGTACTAGTGTCTAGTTGACTTGTGTCTGTATAGTCTAACCTGTACTAGTGTCTTGTTGACTTGTGTCTGTATAGTTTAACCTGTACTAATGTCTAGTTGACTTGTGTCTGTGTAGTTTAACCTGTACTAGTGTCTTGTTGCCTTGTGTCTGTATAGTTTAACCTGTACTAATGTCTAGTTGACTTGTGTCTGTGTAGTTTAACCTGTACTAGTGTCTTGTTGACTTGTGTCTGTATAGTTTAACCTGTACTAGTGTCTAGTTGACTTGTGTCTGTATAGTTTAACCTGTACTAGTGTCTTGTTGACTTGTGTCTGTATAGTTTAACCTGTACTAGTGTCTAGTTGACTTGTGTCTGTGTAGTCTAACCTGTACTAATGTCTAGTTGACTTGTGTCTGTGTAGTTTAACCTGTACTAGTGTCTTGTTGACTTGTGTCTGTATAGTTTAACCTGTACTAGTGTCTAGTTGACTTGTGTCTGTATAGTTTAACCTGTACTAGTGTCTTGTTGACTTGTGTCTGTATAGTTTAACCTGTACTAGTGTCTAGTTGACTTGTGTCTGTGTAGTTTAACCTGTACTAGTGTCTTGTTGACTTGTGTCTGTATAGTTTAACCTGTACTAATGTCTAGTTGACTTGTGTCTGTATAGTTTAACCTGTACTAGTGTCTTGTTGACTTGTGTCTGTATAGTTTAACCTGTACTAATGTCTAGTTGACTTGTGTCTGTATAGTTTAACCTGTACTAATGTCTAGTTGACTTGTGTCTGTATAGTTTAACCTGTACTAGTGTCTTGTTGACTTGTGTCTGTATAGTTTAACCTGTACTAGTGTCTAGTTGACTTGTGTCTGTGTAGTCTAACCTGTACTAATGTCTAGTTGACTTGTGTCTGTATAGTTTAACCTGTACTAGTGTCTAGTTGACTTGTGTCTGTATAGTCTAACCTGTACTAATGTCTTGTTGACTTGTGTCTGTATAGTTTAACCTGTACTAGTGTCTAGTTGACTTGTGTCTGTATAGTTTAACCTGTACTAATGTCTTGTTGACTTGTGTCTGTGTAGTTTAACCTGTACTAGTGTCTAGTTGACTTGTGTCTGTATAGTTTAACCTGTACTAATGTCTTGTTGACTTGTGTCTGTATAGTTTAACCTGTACTAGTGTCTAGTTGACTTGTGTCTGTGTAGTCTAACCTGTACTAGTGTCTAGTTGACTTGTGTCTGTATAGTTTAACCTGTACTAGTGTCTAGTTGACTTGTGTCTGTGTAGTTTAACCTGTACTAGTGTCTTGTTGACTTGTGTCTGTATAGTTTAACCTGTACTAGTGTCTAGTTGACTTGTGTCTGTGTAGTCTAACCTGTACTAATGTCTAGTTGACTTGTGTCTGTATAGTTTAACCTGTACTAGTGTCTAGTTGACTTGTGTCTGTATAGTTTAACCTGTACTAGTGTCTTGTTGACTTGTGTCTGTATAGTTTAACCTGTACTAGTGTCTAGTTGACTTGTGTCTGTGTAGTCTAACCTGTACTAATGTCTAGTTGACTTGTGTCTGTATAGTTTAACCTGTACTAGTGTCTAGTTGACTTGTGTCTGTATAGTCTAACCTGTACTAGTGTCTAGTTGACTTGTGTCTGTATAGTTTAACCTGTACTAGTGTCTAGTTGACTTGTGTCTGTATAGTTTAACCTGTACTAATGTCTAGTTGACTTGTGTCTGTATAGTTTAACCTGTACTAATGTCTAGTTGACTTGTGTCTGTATAGTTTAACCTGTACTAGTGTCTTGTTGACTTGTGTCTGTATAGTTTAACCTGTACTAATGTCTAGTTGACTTGTGTCTGTATAGTTTAACCTGTACTAGTGTCTTGTTGACTTGTGTCTGTATAGTTTAACCTGTACTAATGTCTAGTTGACTTGTGTCTGTATAGTTTAACCTGTACTAGTGTCTTGTTGACTTGTGTCTGTGTAGTTTAACCTGTACTAGTGTCTTGTTGACTTGTGTCTGTATAGTCTAACCTGTACTAGTGTCTAGTTGACTTGTGTCTGTATAGTCTAACCTGTACTAGTGTCTAGTTGACTTGTGTCTGTATAGTCTAACCTGTACTAGTGTCTAGTTGACTTGTGTCTGTATAGTTTAACCTGTACTAGTGTCTAGTTGACTTGTGTCTGTATAGTCTAACCTGTACTAGTGTCTAGTTGACTTGTGTCTGTATAGTCTAACCTGTACTAGTGTCTAGTTGACTTGTGTCTGTATAGTCTAACCTGTACTAGTGTCTAGTTGACTTGTGTCTGTATAGTTTAACCTGTACTAATGTCTAGTTGACTTGTGTCTGTATAGTTTAACCTGTACTAGTGTCTAGTTGACTTGTGTCTGTATAGTCTAACCTGTACTAGTGTCTAGTTGACTTGTGTCTGTATAGTCTAACCTGTACTAGTGTCTAGTTGACTTGTGTCTGTATAGTTTAACCTGTACTAATGTCTAGTTGACTTGTGTCTGTATAGTTTAACCTGTACTAGTGTCTAGTTGACTTGTGTCTGTATAGTCTAACCTGTACTAGTGTCTAGTTGACTTGTGTCTGTATAGTTTAACCTGTACTAGTGTCTTGTTGACTTGTGTCTGTATAGTCTAACCTGTACTAATGTCTAGTTGACTTGTGTCTGTGTAGTCTAACCTGTACTAGTGTCTTGTTGACTTGTGTCTGTGTAGTCTAACCTGTACTAATGTCTTGTTGACTTGTGTCTGTATAGTCTAACCTGTACTAGTGTCTAGTTGACTTGTGTCTGTATAGTTTAACCTGTACTAATGTCTAGTTGACTTGTGTCTGTATAGTTTAACCTGTACTAGTGTCTAGTTGACTTGTGTCTGTATAGTCTAACCTGTACTAGTGTCTAGTTGACTTGTGTCTGTATAGTGTAACCTGTACTAATGTCTAGTTGACTTGTGTCTGTATAGTTTAACCTGTACTAGTGTCTAGTTGACTTGTGTCTGTATAGTCTAACCTGTACTAGTGTCTAGTTGACTTGTGTCTGTATAGTCTAACCTGTACTAGTGTCTAGTTGACTTGTGTCTGTATAGTCTAACCTGTACTAGTGTCTAGTTGACTTGTGTCTGTATAGTTTAACCTGTACTAGTGTCTAGTTGACTTGTGTCTGTATAGTTTAACCTGTACTAGTGTCTAGTTGACTTGTGTCTGTATAGTTTAACCTGTACTAGTGTCTAGTTGACTTGTGTCTGTATAGTCTAACCTGTACTAGTGTCTAGTTGACTTGTGTCTGTATAGTCTAACCTGTACTAATGTCTAGTTGACTTGTGTCTGTGTAGTCTAACCTGTACTAGTGTCTAGTTGACTTGTGTCTGTATAGTTTAACCTGTACTAGTGTCTAGTTGACTTGTGTCTGTGTAGTTTAACCTGTACTAGTGTCTAGTTGACTTGTGTCTGTATAGTCTAACCTGTACTAATGTCTAGTTGACTTGTGTCTGTGTAGTCTAACCTGTACTAATGTCTAGTTGACTTGTGTCTGTATAGTTTAACCTGTACTAGTGTCTAGTTGACTTGTGTCTGTATAGTGTAACCTGTACTAATGTCTTGCTGTTTCCTGTTGCTCTGGTCTAACATAATCTGGCCAAAGGACGACAGTTGAAAAGTAGCCGGCTGGCTAACACCGGCACATTTACAGAAATATTGATTAATGTGTGTTGTCCTTTATAAATAAATGAAATGAACATCCAACAATGTAAAATGATAATAGGTTACGCTCTGCCTCAGTCTTTTGTGTACACTGCTACTGTTTAAGAGACAAACATTTCCCAACTCCTGAAATTCCAGCCAAGACACTCTGTTGAATGTACAAACACGTTCACCAGACGCTGTCCCGACTCAGAATTAATCCTGTGGAAGGTGACACAAGCTGGCAGTCCCACCAAATACACAACTAACTAAGAACAATACTTCCAGACAAGCTTCAACAAGTCTTACTCAAGATTAAATCATCAAAACTGGCAACCCTTCCTTTAGTGGAGTGATCATAACTGTAACTGTATGGAAACAAGACAATCAGCACAGCCATACTGGGAACTATTAGACCGTACAGGTTAGGGTTGGGGACCGTGACCCGGTGCCAATACGGCACCGGTGCCTTAACGACCGGTATCTAACGTTCAGGGCCCGTTCAGGCACCGTTCAGGCACCGTTCAGGGACCGTTCAGGCACCGTTCAGGGACCGTTCAGGGACCGTTCAGGCACCGTTCAGGCACCGTTCAGGGACCGTTCAGGGCCCGTTCAGGCACCGTTCAGGGACCGTTCAGGGACCGTTCAGGGCCCGTTCAGGCACCGTTCAGGCACCGTTCAGGCACCGTTCAGGCACCGTTCAGGGCCCGTTCAGGCACCGTTCAGGCACCGTTCAGGGCCCGTTCAGGGACCGTTCAGGGACCGTTCAGGGCCCGTTCAGGGCCCGTTCAGGGCCCGTTCAGGCACCGTTCAGGCACCGTTCAGGCACCGTTCAGGGCCCGTTCAGGCACCGTTCAGGCACCGTTCAGGCACCGTTCAGGGCCCGTTCAGGCACCGTTCAGGCACCGTTCAGGCACCGTTCAGGGACCGTTCAGGGCCCGTTTCAAAAGTATCATTTTAGCACCGGTATCGGGGAAAACCCAAACGATACCCAACCCTAGTACAGCTGCATATTAAGAGATCCTTTTTATTTTAGGGATTAGGTGATTCAGCAACTTACCTAATCTTCCAAAATCTCCTTCGCCCCATGTGTACAGCTCTCCATCCTCACTGACTGCAGCACTGTGTCTGTAGCCAGCAGACACACACACCACCACCTGGAAACACAAACACATTATCATTCTTTTTTAATGCCAGTAAAAGCACAAGCAAAGAGACGGCCATTGATTCAAAAAACAGTAGGCCTAGGAGAACGCAGCTATAAGAAACTCATAAAGAATTCACCATCTGCATTTTTATATTCAGCTGGTGATTATTACAATCTACCAGCAGAAGTCTTTCACAGTTTCCACACCATGAAGGTTCTGCTGCAAAGAATATTTCACCAAGTGAGGAGGAAAAAATAGATTATATCTATTAAAAAACTGCATTTCAAAGCATCAAAAGCTGTAATGTATACCATGTAAATACAATACAGTCATCCAGAAAAAATAGAGTTTTTTTGTGATTGTTGCGGGGAAAAAAAATCCTTGATTATGCGGCACGTTTTCTTAAAAAATGTGATGGAATATGCTCTATATGATATTTATGCAGTTTAATGCGATGAAATTGCGGGAACTTGCAAAAACTGCAGTTTGATGAAAAAGAGAAAACAAAGTGATTCCCCCCCAACACCGTGTTCTCACTAGGAGAAATGACATCACTTCATAACGTTCCCATGGCAACAGGGGAAAATGGCTGCTCTTGTGTGAAGTAAACAACATTTTTCATCTTCCTGCTGAGATATATGTGACTTTTTTATAATTTTTTTATTATAAAATCATGCAAGCCCCGCATATTTTGTGCGGAAATCTGCAATTTATGTGGCGAAAGTGCGGCGTATTTGAAAAGATGTGCCCCCCCCCCCCGCATAAATATGCAGACTTTGGCTGATTATGCATTGAATTATGAGCGATCGCATGATCACATTTTTCTGGAGGGACTGACATTACCACGTGCCAAGGTGTACTGGGGGTGACCCTACCTTCCCCTGCAGCGGCCCCTGGATGAGTTTGGGGTATTTCTGCGTTGAGCTGTTCCCGTGACCCAGCTTGCCGTAGTCACCGTCTCCCCAGCTGAACACCTCACCCTCCGTAGTGAAGGCCAGCGTGTGGCCATCCGAGCCCTTGGACGACGACACCTTCTTGATGGCACGGTGGGGTTCAAAGGTCAGCTTTTTGAGCGTCGATTGGTTGTTAGAGTCCCCGAGGCCCAAGCGGCCGTAGCTGCCCTTCCCGCAGGCCCTCACGGAGCCATCAGATGAGATCACAAAGGTGCAGTACTGGCCCGCTTCGATCTGCAGAGACACGAGCAGAAGTTGTGTGTCTGTCTGCGGTGAAAGACTGCAGGCTGACTCGGCATTCTCACGCCACTGGCATCCTACCAACGCCGTATGCTACGGGCTGATGCTACAGCATATCGTAAAAGCACATGACCCATCCGCCATATGACACGTTCTGATTTTCTGAGTTCGTTATATTTAATTGCTCAATTTCCTGTATAATGTTAATGTTTTGAGATATTCCCCTTTCCTTCGTAACATCAGCACATTAGGAAAAGTAAGTTTGTGCAACCTCTTTCTGCAGAATTGCTCCCTGATATCGTGCAACGATACAGTAAAAAGTTCTATAGGCGGGAACATTGCTGCTGTCTGTTCTCTTTATAATGGGGGAACAGAAACAGACAAGGCCACTGTGCTGCACTGCTCCTCCATCTTAAAGGGCACAAGTCCCTGTCTTAGGCTACCCACCTACCTACCTACCTCTCTACCCACCTACCTACCTACCTATCTCTCTCTACCTACCTACCTCTCTATCCATCCATCCATCCACCTACCTACCTACCTACCTCTCTACCCACCTACCTCTCTATCTCTCTACCTACCTACCTCTCTACCCACCTACCTCTCTATCTCTCTACCTCTATCTCTCTACCTACCTACCTCTCTACCTACCTACCTCTCTATCCATCCATCCACCTACCTACCTACCTACCTACCTACCTACCTCTCTACCTACCTACCTCTCTATCTCTCTACCTACCTACCTACCTCTCTATCTCTCTACCTACCTACCTCTCTACCTACCTACCTACCTCTCTACCTCTCTACCTACCTACCTCTCTACCTCTCTACCCACCTACCTACCCACCTACCTACCTCTCTACCTACCTACCTCTCTACCCACCTACCTACCTACCTACCTCTCTACCTACCTACCTACCTACCTACCTCTCTACCTACCTACCTACCTCTCTACCCACCTCTCTACCTACCTACCTACCTACCTACCTCTCTACCTACCTACCTACCTCTCTACCCACCTACCTACCTACCTACCTCTCTACCCACCTACCTACCTACCTCTCTACCCACCTACCTACCTACCTCTCTACCCACCTACCTCTCTACCCACCTACCTACCTACCTACCTCTCTACCCACCTACCTACCTACCTACCTCTCTACCCACCTACCTACCTACCTACCTCTCTACCCACCTACCTACCTACCTACCTCTCTACCCACCTACCTACCTACCTACCTCTCTACCCACCTACCTACCTACCTACCTCTCTACCCACCTACCTACCTACCTCTCTACCCACCTACCTACCTACCTCTCTACCCACCTACCTACCTACCTACCTCTCTACCCACCTACCTACCTACCTACCTCTCTACCCACCTACCTACCTACCTACCTCTCTACCCACCTACCTACCTACCTACCTCTCTACCCACCTACCTACCTACCTACCTCTCTACCCACCTACCTACCTCTCTACCCACCTACCTACCTCTCTACCCACCTACCTACCTCTCTACCCACCTACCTACCTACCTACCTCTCTACCCACCTACCTACCTACCTACCTCTCTACCCACCTACCTACCTACCTACCTCTCTACCCACCTACCTACCTACCTCTCTACCCACCTACCTACCTACCTCTCTACCCACCTACCTACCTACCTACCTCTCTACCTACCTACCTACCTACCTCTCTACCCACCTACCTACCTACCTACCTCTCTACCCACCTACCTACCTACCTACCTCTCTACCCACCTACCTACCTCTCTACCCACCTACCTACCTACCTACCTCTCTACCCACCTACCTACCTACCTACCTCTCTACCCACCTACCTACCTACCTACCTCTCTACCCACCTACCTACCTACCTACCTCTCTACCCACCTACCTACCTACCTACCTCTCTACCCACCTACCTACCTACCTACCTCTCTACCCACCTACCTACCTACCTACCTCTCTACCCACCTACCTACCTACCTACCTCTCTACCTCTCTACCTACCTACCTACCACACGTGTCAAACTCGAGGCCCAAATCCGGCCCCTTGCATATTTTGATCTGGCCTGCATATCAATTTAGGTCCACAATAAATTTTGGCTCACAGAGTTTCCGCTTTTTTCTACGTTTTTGCCACTTTTTCAGAGGTTTTTTTGATGCTTTTCCGATATTTTTTTCCGATGTCCGATCCATCCATCCATCTACCCACCTACCTACCCACCCATCCATCTACCTACCCACCCACCCACCCACCCACCCACCCATCTACCTACCTACCTACCCACCCACCCACCCATCCATCCATCTACCTACCTACCCACCCACCCATCCAATCATCCATCCACCCATCCATCCACCCACCTACCTACCCACCCATCCATCTATCTATCTACCTACCTACCTATCATATACACATTGCAGTTTCACTGCGGGAGAACCAGTGAAATTGTAATTTGAATGCATTACGTCACTATGTCTGTATAGTGCCCTTCCTTTATGCTGATCAGTATAATTCATGTTTTGAAGAAGAAATATATTTTCAACAACCCATTTGCCAAAATGTCTTTTGAAACTCATGACATTTCCTCCACTTCTTCTTATGATGAGTGGAGGATAAAACACGTGCAGACATACAGCTCTACAGAAGACACGTGAACAGTGTTCTCTTACCGTCTGTGCATCGGCGAAGCTGGCGGCCAACTTGGGCTGCAGGATCTTCTCCTGTGTACCCTCCACCAGCTGGTGGCTGCTGTTACTGCCCCACACGTACACCTCACAGGTTTCAGACACCACGGGGGCTTCGCCGGTCTGTATGCTGTCTGGGCTGACACAGGTGCGCGAGTAGTCTGATGCCATTCGACATACCTGGAAGAAAAGGACACGATTAAAGAAACATCTCTTTGGAATAATCACTTGTGTCCGATACGCTCCTCAACATTACATCTACTCCTTATCCTTCCAGGCACAACACGTTGTCTAATTAGTAACTCAGAGGATCTAAAAGAAGGCTATATATTATCTATATTCCCTCTTATGAATGAGCTTGTTGAGGTGTACATACAGTATAATGAGACAAAGTCCTGAACGTAAAATACTCTTAAGGCGAGGCAGCTTTATCTGTAGAGCACTTTTCAGCAACAGGACGATTCAAAGAGCTTTACATGAAGACAATTAAAATACAAGAATAAAAGTTACAGTGCAGTATAAGAAATTAAACATTAAAGAGCAGTTAAAAACAGTTAAATATATAAAAGCAGATAAAATAAGCAACGAAAGTATAAGAAATGGATAGTTATTTAACGAAAGGCAACATCAAAAAGAAAGGTCTTCAGCCTTGATTTAAAAGAACTGAGAGTTGCTGCAGACCTGCAGTTTTCTGGAAGTTGGTTCCAGATATGTGGAGCATAGAAACTAAACGCTGCTTCTCCCTGTTTAGTTCTGACCCTGGGGACAGAAAGCAGACCTGGTCCCAGACCACCTGAGAGGTCTGGGGGGTTCATAGTGTAGTAGCAGACCTGTCCCAGACCACCTGAGAGGTCTGGGTGGGTCGTAGTTTACTAGCAGACCTGTCCCAGACCACCTGAGAGGTCTGGGTGGGTCAGAGTTTACTAGCAGACCTGTCCCAGACCACCTGAGAGGTCTGGGTGGGTCATAGTTTACTAGCAGACCTGTCCCAGACCACACCTGAGAGGTCTGGGTGGTTCGTAGTTTACTAGCAGACCTGTCCCAGACCACCTGAGAGGTCTGAGTGGTTCGTAGTTTACTAGCAGACCTGACCCAGACCACCTGAGAGGTCTGAGTGGTTCGTAGTTTACTAGCAGACCTGACCCAGACCACCTGAGAGGTCTGGGTGGTTCGTAGTTTACTAGCAGACCTTGTCCCAGACCACCTGAGAGGTCTGGGTGGGTCGTAGTTTACTAGCAGACCTGTCCCAGACCACCTGAGAGGTCTGGGTGGTTCGTAGTTTACTAGCAGACCTTGTCCCAGACCACCTGAGAGGTCTGGGTGGGTCGTAGTTTACTAGCAGGTCAGAAATGTATTTTGGACCTAAACCGTTTAATGATTTATAAACCAGCAAAAGTATTTTGAAATCAACTCTCTGAGGCCCAGGAAGCCAGTGTAAAGACTTCAGAACTGGAGTGATGTGATCCACTTTCTTGGTCTTAGTGAGGACTCGAGCAGCAGCGTTCTGGATCAGCTGCAGCTGTCTGATTGATTTTTTAGGGAGACCTGTAAAGACTCCGTTACAGTAGTCCAGTCTACTGAAGATAAAAGCATGGACAGGTTTTTCCAAGTCCTGCTGAGACATGAGTCCCTTTACCCTTGATATATTCTTAAGGTGGTAATAGGATGACTTTGTAATTGTGAAATTCGAGGTTAAGGTTTCTTACTTCTTCAAACAGACAGAGTGCCGCCTCGTACAGCGAGCACAAGCCATCAGAGGTCCGTGTGGGCTCTCTCCACTGGCTGCGATCCGCCGAGGAGCCCTGGGGAGACAATCACATACACAAGTCAAAGTTTGGACCGTACATTTATCTAAACAACATTACATGTGGTAGGAACCAAAAACAACCTACGCAACGCGGTACATTTCACAGAACCAAACACCTTAGAAAAAAACTTAAATAACTTCCATGAGTCAGAAAGCGTGGGACATTATGTTTGGATTCACCTAAGCGGTAACTGGGGGGTGCAGAAGGCAGATCATGCTTTACTGATCGTCTCCAGGTAAATGCTTTCACTTCTCATAATACATCACCTGAACTATAAAGCACACAGGTGGATGAATGAATGAATGAATGTGTCGTTCATTGTCCTGAACATTATTTGCATTAAGATTCTACCGTTTCCACAAGACAAGAACTATTTTGTTGAATAAATAATAATAATAATAATAATAATAATAATAATAATAATAATAATAATAATACTCAATAGAAGGAGCGTGACAATTTTAAGACATTTGACAGCTCAGAGCAATGGCAGCTGTCTAGGCTACTGTAAAGGTAACAGGTAAAGGGTTGGAGGTTAGGGGTTAGGTTATAAAGGTAACAGGTAACAGGTAAGGGGTTACCACCCCCCCAATTATCTTGGCCTAATAATAGGTTGGATTCATATTATTGTATATTTTCAGACAAATTTGAATTTTTGAAGAAACATGTTTAGACATAATATGGCAGCCCCCCCACATGCACGTCCTCCGAGGACCCCCTGTTGAATATCTCTGCTTTAGGCTACTTACCAAAGACCGTCTCATCTGCATGAGGATGTTCATGAAACAGTCGTAGCCGATGAGCCCTTCTTGGTTCTGGAGCACCTTGTTCTCCTCCATAGCGCTGACCACAGCTGATGCGGCCAACGCCATCTCAATCCACTCCAGCAAGTAGCGCAGGGACCCCCTCTGGGACGCCAGCCCTAGCAGTAGCTCTGAGGCGAGCCGCCGCCCTAAAATATCCGCCCCAGAGTTTGGCATGGTCACCCCCTTCAGAAAAGTGGTGACCTGGGCCAGGCAGTCCAGGCCCATTGGCGGGATCTTGCTCTCGTTGGCCAGAGACAGGGGCGGCAGCGAGCTAACCACATCGATAGCCGTGTGAATGACGTCATTACACAAGTTTATGTTGCCCCCAGGACCTCCACCGGGGCTCGGTGGAGGAGGCATCATCCAGCTCTGGCGCAGGAGAGCAAAAAGAAGGCTGAGGCCCGTGCGGACGCCCATCTCAATGAGGGCATCGGTGCTGGAGCGCGGCCGCTCGCTGACGGAGTGCAGGTCGGCCGAGCCCGAGTTGCTCTCCGGAGAGTGCTGCTGCTGCTTCACCTTTCCCTTGTCGTGGTACTTGTTGGAAAGCGCGTAGAAGATGCGCTGCAGCACCAGCACACGTTTGCGCAGGGCAGCAGCAAAGGGAGAGTCAGAGCAGACCATCTTGGCCAAGGCCAACTGGCTGCTGAGCAGAGCATCCAGGTAGTGCTCCTGTTCATCGCTAGAGAGGGATTCACGCTCAAAGTCTGGAAGCTGGGGGCCCTTCAGACACAGCACCTGCTGGGGCAGCAGCACAGCCTCTTTGTTGGCCAGCAGCTTGGAGTAGAGCACCGAGACGCCCTCCCGCGTGGCTATCGACTCGCTGTCCTCCGTGATCCATGAGCTGTTTAGGTGCTCCAGCCATTTGAGCTTCACCGGGGGGATCATTAAAGCCATGGCATGTCACTCTGGAGCCATCAGTCCTGCAAACACATCACACTGAATGTTAATGACAAGCTTGTGGACAGCAATTTATATTTTTACGTGCTGTCTTTTGTCAAAGGGCCACATAAAGATAAAGAAATTAATAACCTTCAGTTTGAGGCTATCAATAGTTATCAGTTTGCACTATTCTTCTAGCTGGCAACCAATTACCACAGCTTCACTGGAAAATCCCATAAATCAAGATAAAGAAACAGGCGAAGCTACTCTCTGCTACTGAGAAGCCCCGTGGCGAGGAGCAGAGAGTAGCAACGGGGCTTCTCAGGTGCTAATCACTCCGCCCAGGTAGCAGAAGTAGCAGTGCTTCGCCTTCTGAGAATATAGTTCCCAGTATTTATACGTTAGAAGATGGCTGTGTGTCATGTGACCTTGTTATTTATACACACTGTGACTACAAATCACAACATGGAAATAGGAACATGTTGGAGCAGTAGGCTAGATGGAGCCGGTTACCTCCAGGATCTGTGCTAAGCTAGGCTAGATGGAGCCGGTTACCTCCAGGATCTGGTCTAAGCTAGGCTAGATGGAGCCGGTTACCTCCAGGATCTGTGCTAAGCTAGGCTAGATGGAGCCGGTTACCTCCAGGATCTGGTCTAAGCTAGGCTAGATGGAGCCGGTTACCTCCAGGATCTGTGCTAAGCTAGGCTAGATGGAGCCGGTTACCTCCAGGATCTGGGCTAAGCTAGGCTAGATGGAGCCGGTTACCTCCAGGATCTGGTCTAAGCTAGGCTAGATGGAGCCGGTTACCTCCAGGATCTGGGCTAAGCTAGGCTAGATGGAGCCGGTTACCTCCAGGATCTGGTCTAAGCTAGGCTAGATGGAGCCGGTTACCTCCAGGATCTGGTCTAAGCTAGGCTAGATGGAGCCGGTTACCTCCAGGATCTGTGCTAAGCTAGGCTAGATGGAGCCGGTTACCTCCAGGATCTGGTCTAAGCTAGGCTAGATGGAGCCGGTTACCTCCAGGATCTGTGCTAAGCTAGGCTAGATGGAGCCGGTTACCTCCAGGATCTGGTCTAAGCTAGGCTAGATGGAGCCGGTTACCTCCAGGATCTGGGCTAAGCTAGGCTAGATGGAGCCGGTTACCTCCAGGATCTGGTCTAAGCTAGGCTAGATGGAGCCGGTTACCTCCAGGATCTGGTCTAAGCTAGGCTAGATGGAGCCGGTTACCTCCAGGATCTGGTCTAAGCTAGGCTAGATGGAGCCGGTTACCTCCAGGATCTGTGCTAAGCTAGGCTAGATGGAGCCGGTTACCTCCAGGATCTGGGCTAAGCTAGGCTAGATGGAGCCGGTTACCTCCAGGATCTGGTCTAAGCTAGGCTAGATGGAGCCGGTTACCTCCAGGATCTGGGCTAAGCTAGGCTAGATGGAGCCGGTTACCTCCAGGATCTGGTCTAAGCTAGGCTAGATGGAGCCGGTTACCTCCAGGATCTGGTCTAAGCTAGGCTAGATGGAGCCGGTTACCTCCAGGATCTGTGCTAAGCTAGGCTAGATGGAGCCGGTTACCTCCAGGATCTGGTCTAAGCTAGGCTAGATGGAGCCGGTTACCTCCAGGATCTGTGCTAAGCTGGGCTAGATGGAGCCGGTTACCTCCAGGATCTGTGCTAAGCTAGGCTAGATGGAGCCGGTTACCTCCAGGATCTGGTCTAGGGTGAAGGTATGTCTGGACTTATCTAACTCTGGGGGAGACGGGGAAGAAGACAAAGTCCCAATAAGTCGGCGTGTTCCTTTAATCAACACCTTTTTGGGATAAAGTGAACAAAAACTGAGTATTAAATAAGATGCATGTTTTTATATAACCAATCACAGATTAAATCCCTCATATAGATTTAATGTAATCAAGGTTACTGCAGGCTATTATCTTAGAGCTGAACTAAAACCCCATTCAGACAGATCAGCTGCTCTGACCTGCGTGACCTGCAAACATTAAGGGAAATAACCTCTGAAGGAAGCGCTAAACTGCTGAAGGTTAAATACAGTCACATGCAATTTCAGGCTCAGCAACTTGTACGTTTTTTGAAAATCCTATGCAAAGAAAGGCCGGCTACACACTGGCTGCGTGGCGTGTCAGTAGCGTGGCGAGAGCGTGGCGAGAGCGTGGCGTTTTCTGCGTCTTTACACACCAGAAACGTGTCTGACGCGGCGCTGCTGCTGCTGCTCGTCTTGTCACATGGATGTTTCCCATAAACATAAATATATTCTGATCTGATTACAGCAAAGATGTCGGCAGTGTTGACGGTGAAATATTCTCCAGAATATTTGGTTTTGTGTTGACAGGTGATATATTTCAAAATCCATAATTATTTATTATTTTTTTTAAATTACATTTATTTATCTGCATTTATGTCAAAACCACGAGACTTTCAAACATCAACATGTCATTTATTAAATATATTTGTGTCTAAATGACATATAAACATCTTTTCTATTATATTTGTCTGAAACTCTTCCAACACGCTGGCGTGTGGCGTGAAAAATAGGCGTCGGTTCTATTTCTAGTATGCACGCGTTTTCTGAGACGTGCGTGTCACGCAGGCAGCGTGCACGCTCTGACCTGTTACCATGGGAGCTGAAATAAACACGGACACGCCACGCAGCCGACACGCTCGCAGCCTGATCCCAGCATGCATTCTGCCATTGTAGATTTGATTGTAAATGGCTGGAAATTAGGAAAGAAACAGAACAGTTACTGTTGCCAAGCCTCACAAGCCAAATACAAGGTCTACTGCTACCTTTACCTGATCCATCCAGAATTTCAATATGCAAAGTCTACCCAGTATGTGAACTACCACATACTGTTGTGAAAATGCAGCGAACTTTAACCAAAATGCACCTATTTACACGCTAGGGCTGCAATATTAATCACAATGTTATCAAAATCGCAATATGAACTAAAGCAATATTTGTAGCATGTAGAGGTACTGAGCGTGTAGAGGTACTGAGCATGTAGAGGTACTGAGCATGTACAGGTACTGAGCATGTAGAAGTACTGAGCATGTACAGGTACTGAGCATGTACATGTACTGAGCATGTAGAGGTACTGAGCATGTACATGTACTGAGCATGTAGAGGTACTGAGCATGTAGAGTTACTGAGCATGTACAGGTACTGAGCATGTACTGAGCATGTAGAGGTACTGAGCATGTACATGTACTGAGCATGTAGAGGTACTGAGCATGTAGAGGTACTGAGCATGTAGAGGTACTGAGCATGTACAGATACTGAGCATGTACATGTACTGAGCATGTAGAGGTACTGAGCATGTACAGATACTGAGCATGTACATGTACTGAGCATGTAGAGGTACTGAGCATGTAGAGGTACTGAGCACGTACAAGTACAGAGCATGTAGAAGTACAGAGCATGTAGAAGTACAGAGCATGTAGAAGTACAGAGCATGTATGTGTGTAATGTGTAATAATAATAATAATAATAATAATAATAACAACAAAGTAAAAACATTGTTACAGAGTAGTTCTACACTGTGGTATTGCTACTTGTAGGATCTGAGTACTACAACCTGCCTGAGCTACTGTAAAATCATCATCCTGTTGTATGAACACACATCATCATGTTTATTATTAACATGTTGTGCTTGCCTCCATTTTTTGTGCCCGTTTTGCTCCAGCATGTAGTGAAGGTGACTTTCTTCAGTCACACTGATAAGGTTACAGGAACCACCATTACATATTACATATTACTATTACATATTACATATATATTTATTCTGATGTGCACTGACAGTACCTAGGTAAGGACTACTAGCCAGTCAGAAGCAGAGTATGAGGGCGTGTCCTGACAGTACCTAGGTAAGGACTACTAGCCAGTCAGAAGCAGAGTATGAGGGCGTGTCCTGACAGTACCTAGGTAAGGACTACTAGCCAGTCAGAAGCAGAGTATGAGGGTGTGTCCTGACAGTACCTAGGTAAGGACTACTAGCCAGTCAGGAGCAGAGTATGAGGTACACTGCAGTATATATCTTGTCCTGTCTATGCACCACCTGTCTATACTTGTATATCTTGCACTTCTGGTTGGATGCAGCCTGCATTCTGTTGTCTTTGTACTTGTTCTCTGCACAATGACAATAAAGTTGAATCTAATCTGATCTAAAATGCTTTAGGTACGACTAGCTACTGTGATTATAGGCGGTTAGCATCTAGCTAGCTAAATGGACGAGTCCTAAGCATCAACCAGCCATCAACGGCCCATGCTAACAGTAATTTAATGTTTTTTAGCTGAGGATGTTGGCCCATAATGAGCAGCTAGTAGCAGCAGGCTGCCGTCCTGCTCACCGAGTCAGATTAGACAGGTTGTTGTCTGTCTGTGTTTACGTTAGCTTCCGACAGCTAGCTCTCCTCACGTCACTCAGCTAGCAAAGACAGCATAAAACCACCTACCGCACCGACGTGACACCTTAATGTGCAGAAATGACAGGAAGCGGGTGAATAAGATGCGTAACGTTAGTCCCGGTACGCGTACTCCCGTCCAGCTCCGCGGCACTGCGGAGCTGTTTGAGCCAGAGTTGTGTTATCTGCTGTATCATAGCAGGTTAGCTTAGCTTAGCTTAGCTTAGCTAGACTTCCTCACGTTAGCCGGAACAACGAGCTGCTCACCAGTGAAGCGTCCGAGGCCTCCTCCCTCTTCTGGGCGTCGTCCTACGCACCGACCGGGCTCCGCTTCATCGCATGGACACGAACGGCGCGTCGATATCTGCAGCTGAGCTCCGGT
>CM042426.1:403172-415672 GCA_023631565.1 Gymnocephalus cernua | reverse complement strand
AAATCATCAAAAACGTGGGGAAAAAAATCCACAAAAACATAGACAAAAATCTACAAAAATATAGAAAAAATCTACAAAAACATGGAAAAAAATCAACAAAAAGTGGAAAAAATCAACAAAAACGTGGAAAAAATCAACAAAAACGTGGAAAAAATCAACAAAAAGTGGAAAAAATCAACAAAAACGTGCAAAAAAATCAACAAAAACGTGGAAAAAAATCAACAAAAACGTGCAAAAAAATCAACAAAAACAGAAAAAATCAACAAAAACAGAAAGAATCAACAAAAACAGAAAGAATCAACAGAAACAGAAACCTGGCAGCAACAAGACAGGAAACACAAGACGTGGACTACACTGCATAGAGACGCTTTAATGACACTGAATTGAATTCTCTACTTCTGAATAAAGAGCTGCTTAATAATCAGAGTACAGGCTGAGATACTACATTAAATACTCCATTACAAGTAAAAGTCCTACATTCAAAATGTTACTTATATAAGTTACAGAATCAGCAACATATACTTAAAAGTATAAAAAGTAAAAGTACTCATTATACAGACTGTCACCTTTTATTTCAGGTGCAGGTTCCCCTCCTGGTCTGAAGTCTGGTTCGTGTCCCAGCTGGTCCTGGTTCCCCTACTGGTCTGAAGTCTGGTTCGTGTCCCAGCTGGTCCTGGTTCCCCTACTGGTCTGAAGTCTGGTTCGTGTCCCAGCTGGTCCTGGTTCTCTCTGGTCTGAAGTCTGGTTCGTGTCCCAGCTGGTCCTGGTTCTCTCTGGTCTGAAGTCTGGTTCGTGTCCCAGCTGGTCCTGGTTCTCTCTGGTCTGAAGTCTGGTTCGTGTCCCAGCTGGTCCTGGTTCTCTCTGGTCAGGTCCAGGCAGCAGCTGGCATGACTAACAGCATTTCAGATGACTCATCAGAACATTTTCACCACCAAAACAAAAACTGTGAAAATAAAAACAACTGCACGACGGTCCAAATCCCACACGGTTCTTCTTAAAGGTGCAGCAGGTAATACTTCTAAAACTACCTTTCTGTCATATACCTGCTGAAACTGACCCTGTGTTCCAGTAGAACTACAGGAAGCAGGTACTTTAAAATAAATCCAGCTCCTCTGGCTCCACCTACAGCCTGGAAAAAATTATAAAAGAATGTTGAAAAAAATCAACAAAAACGTGGAAAAAAAACGTGGAAAACAAATCTAAAACGTGGAAAAAATCAACAAAAACGTGGAAAAAATCAACAAAAATGTGGAAAAAACAACAAAAACGTGGAAAAAAACAACAAAAACGTGGAAAAAAAATCAACAAAAACGTGGAAAAAACAACAAAAACGTGGAAAAAAACAACAAAAACGTGGAAAAAAAATCAACAAAAACGTGGAAAAAAATCTACAAAAACGTGGAAAAAAATCTACAAAAACGTGGAAAAAAACAACAAAAACGTGGAAAAAAAATCAACAAAAACGTGGAAAAAAATCTACAAAAACATGGAAAAAAATCTACAAAAACGTGGAAAAAAACAACAAAAACGTGGAAAAGAAATCAACAAAAACGTGGAAAAAAAATCAACAAAAACGTGGAAAAAATCAACAAAAACGTGGAAAAAAAATCAACAAAAACGTGGAAAAAAAATCAACAAAAACGTGGAAAAAATCAACAAAAACGTGGAAAAAAAATCAACAAAAACGTGGAAAAAAATCTACAAAAACGTGGAAAAAAACAACAAAAACGTGGAAAAAAAATCAACAAAAACGTGGAAAAAAACAACAAAAACGTGGAAAAAAACAACAAAAAAGTGGAAAAAAATCAACAAAAACTTGGAATACAAAATGTGGAAAAAAAATCTAAAATGTGGAAAAAATCAACAAAAACGTGGAAAAAATCAACAAAAATGTAAAAAAAATCAACAAAAACGTGGAAAAAATCAACAAAAATGTAAAAAAAATCAACAAAAACGTGGAAAAAAAAATCAATCTTTCTGTCATCAACAATAGTGACTAAAGAAAAAACATTCAAAGATTTTTTGGGGGGCTTTCCCCTTTATTAGATAGTGACAGTAGATAAATTCTGTTTTATTATTTATTATAATTATTATTATTTATATAATAATTTATAATTTATATAATTTATTATTATTATTATTAGATAGACAGGAAAGGGGGAGAGAGATGGGGGAGGACACGCAGCAGAGGGCAGCAGGTTGGATTCTAACCCACGCCGCTGCAAAGGACTCCATGGGGCGCGCGCTCTACCGGGTGAGATAGAGGTCGCCCCTTATTTAAAATGTTGACCCAGAAAAACACAAATCACATCCAGTCGCCAACTGAGCTGACCTTCTGTACGTGCTGATGTACACGCATACGCTCACATACTGCTGCGGGTCACACGCTCCAAAGTCAACAGCATTGTGTTTGCGTACCTGTGTAAACATCAGCTGGCTGTCGCAGGTCGACCTGGACCCGTGACTTACCTACTTCCCAACGGGTGAATTAATCTAATTTCATTTAAAGACCTTTGATGGGACATTTGCAGATATAATTTAATAATACACACATCCATAGTACCAATGCAAATGGTTAATAGTGTGTTTATATTAATAAGCTATTGGAGACAAAATACACAAATGGAAACGCCACTTTGTCTTCAGCTTTATGTCAACAAACAGCACAACAGACTCATATATAATAACATGATACAGAAATGCTTCTGCAGAACATGTGAGGAGAAATACTATTCATGAGCTCATTACTATTCATGAGATCATTACTATTCATGAGCTCATTACTATTCATGAGCTCATTACTATTCATGATGCTGATAGCCAGGCTCTCATTGGCTAGCTGTTAGCCAATCAGAGTGCAAGCAGCTTAGCTGGTTGAGTATTAATGAGAAGTGGCCCAAATGGAGCCGAGTCTTCCTGCAGGCTTTCTGCACCACGCTAGGACGGCTTGAAACAAGGTAACCACGGTTACAGAGTCCACGGCAGACCTTCGGACATCACAAGGTACGCCTTTAAATGATTTTCTAATAACTGTAAAGCATTCATCGCTGCTGTCCAGTTTCAGAGTCCAGGTTGATCCCGGACAGCAGCTCTCCTCCACAGGAGCGGCTCAGCAGCTCCTTCAGGGCTTCGTTCACGTCGTTGTTGAAGACGGTGGAGAAGCTGCAGTTGGGGTGTCCTCCTCCGCCGCCCTCCGCGGGAAATGACCCCACCACCTCCTGCACCCACTTCAGCTGGTCGCTAAGCTCCAGACGCAGCGCGTCGAAGTGGCTCTGTCTCTCCCGGTAGCGGCCGCTGACGGCCCCGAGGCCGCAGCTGAAGGCCTGCACGTCGTCCTGCAGGCTCCTCTTAAACGCCTCCACCTTACGGAACTCGTAGCGGATTTGCGAGAGCTCGTGGCGCACGTCTTCGCTCTCCTCCTTGTACCAGGCCTCCTTCTCGTTGTATATAGAGACCATGGCGTCGATGTCCTCCTGCAGAGAGTCGTGGGCTGCCGCCAGGCTAACGAACGAGCTCTCCATCTGGTCTATGTCCTCTACCAACTGGGCAAAGCGCTCAAAGTTGACGTAGGTGTTGTTGGGCGGCATGCTTGAGTGGGACTTGATCGTGTACTCTCTCAGGCGCTTGGTCTTCAGCTGGCGGCGCCCCCGCTTCCTCGGCTCCTGGGCTTTATTTTCCTCTTTGTGCTCGTTGGACTTCAGGGATTAAAAAAAGGGAGCGTTAGTGTGGCAGGAGCAGGCACAGATACAGACTCATGCTATTATACAGACCATTTCACACATAAAATAAACTTCAAAATAAACATTTTAAATTGCCCCAAGTTCATTTCCTGTTGCGGTGTATGAGACGTCAAGTGGCAGGAAGTTAACAAGGGGTGCAGGCTGTTAGCCTGACTCAGCAGATCCATCTGGGAACTTTCCATTGGAGAACGTTTGGGAAGGGGCGAAAATCCTGGTTATCTGATTGGATAAACCATCCGTCTATCACCAGCTATGTTGGTGATAGACGGACCAAATCAACCAATCAGATCAACGAAGCGCATGACGTACCAACAGAGCAACGACGGAGCCAGGCTCCCCCTGCTGCTGCAGGCAGAGCACAGCTCGTTAGCTCAGCTAGCAACATGGCGGTAAAGGATATTTGCCGTTTGTGTGACGAGAATTTAGGAAAAGGCCCCGTTTCAGGTTCCCGGTCCATATTCCAGAAGAAGGATCCAAGAGGAAACAGCATTAGCGAGCGGCTAACAGAATCAGGGCTACCGCTGTCTGAACATGAGTCTAGATCAGGTCAGATCTGCACGCGTTGCTTCTGCTTGCTGAGCCACGTGAGACCGTCCTGATCACGCCAGATCCTCGTTGCATCACACCTAAACCTAAACTGGAGCTCGCCAGATCAGGACGGTCTCACGAGGCTAGCAGGCTGTTGCCTAGCAATGGAAATGCATTGAAAAGGTCTGTGGAGCTCAACAGTGACCGCCCACTTTAACGGCTCTGGTTCTGGAAGTGTTTTTCCCCGTTCAATTATTTCATTGACTTTTCGAAAATTGCTAATAATAATAATAATAATAATGATAATAATAATAATGACAATAATAACAATAATAACAATAATAATAATAACAATAATAATAATAACAATAATAATAATAATAACAATAATACTAATAATAATGCCAATAACAATAACACTAATAATAATAATACTAATAATAATAATAATAATAATAATAATAATAATAATAATGCTGTCTATAACAAGCTTAATTACCAGGCAACATGTTCACCAGAATCTTTACCTTGATCCACGGGTGATTTAGAGCCTCTTGAATTGTTAATCTTTTCCTGTAAGAGAAAAGAAAAAGTCTAAATAATGTAAACATAACAAAACTACCACACAGAGACTGACTTTACTTCTACTTTACTTCTTATCCTTCTCCAACAACTGGCTGATGAAGTTCTTGGCGAGCTCGCTGGTGTGACCGAAGAACTCCTCGTCAAACTCATAGTTTACGGCTGAAATGTTTTCCAACGTGTCCTGTTTGGTCTCCCCCAGGAAAGGTGACGCACCACTCAGCCTGGGACAACACATAAAAAGAAGGAGCAGTTTGAGAGGAGCTGCGATACGAAGCGTGCAGCATACTCTACGTGACATTTGGGTATTTGTGGGTCAACTTGCAGGATGTAGGTGATGACCCCGACGCTCCACATGTCTGCTTCTAATCCCAGAGGCTCGTAGTTGACAATCTCCGGTGCTTAAAAGGCAAACAGACGACAGGCAGAACACATCTCTGTTAACGCAAACGTAAAAGACCTTTCACTGCACAGCCCTGACTGTGTCTGTCTGGACATTAAATGGCAGCTGTGGACACAAAACATGGAAAAAATCAACAAAAACGTGGAAAAAAATCAACAAAAATGTAAAAAAAATCAACAAAAATGTAAAAAAAATCAACAAAAATGTAAAAAAAAATCAACAAAAACGTGGAAAAAATCAACAAAAACGTGGAAAAAATAAAAAAAAACGTGGAAAAAAATCAACAAAAATGTAAAAAAAAATCAACAAATACGTGAAAAAAAAAATCAAAAACGTGGAAAAAATCATCAAAAAAAACAGAAAAAAATCAACAAAAACGTGGCACCGTGACTAAAGAAAAAACATTCAAAGATTTTTTGGGGGCTTTTCCCTTTATTAGATAGTGACAGTAGATCTGGAAAACAGGAAATCTGACATTTTACCCAAGGGTTAGGGTTAGCACGCCCTGTTTGTAAATAGCCGCATCGGTTACGTCCGTCGTTGCGACCAACTAGCGCCTGGAAACAGGCGCCAACGGCTTGATAAATCTCGCCCTCTTGCTACTCTGGGAACCTCTTTGGTTCTGTCTGACTACGTCAGCAGGTGTGCTGGGTGGAGGCTGTACGTCAGCAGGTGTGCTGGGTGGAGGCTGTACGTCAGCAGGTGTGTTGGGTGGAGGCTGTACGTCAACAGGTGTGCTGGGTGGAGGCTGTACGTCAGCAGGTGTGTTGGGTGGAGGCTGTACGTCAACAGGTGTGTTGGGTGGAGGCTGTACGTCAGCAGGTGTGTTGGGTGGAGGCTGTACGTCAGCAGGTGTGCTGGGTGGAGGCTGTACGTCAGCAGGTGTGTTGGGTGGAGGCTGTACGTCAGCAGGTGTGTTGGGTGGAGGCTGTACGTCAGCAGGTGTGTTGGGTGGAGGCTGTACGTCAGCAGGTGTGCTGGGTGGAGGCTGTATGTCAGCAGGTGTGCTGGGTGGAGGCTGTACGTCAGCAGGTGTGCTGGGTGGAGGCTGTACGTCAGCAGGTGTGTTGGGTGGAGGCTGTATGTCAGCAGGTGTGCTGGGTGGAGGCTGTACGTCAGCAGGTGTGCTGGGTGGAGGCTGTACGTCAGCAGGTGTGCTGGGTGGAGGCTGTACGTCAGCAGGTGTGTTGGGTGGAGGCTGTACGTCAGCAGGTGTGTTGGGTGGAGGCTTGTGACTTGTGTTGTGTATGCGTTTAGACTTTGTCTTACCTACAAACTCAGGTGTTCCAAAGATGTTTTTGAACTCGACCCCGGCTTCAATCTTGTGGGCAAGACCGAAATCAATGAGTTTGATTCTCGGCAGCGGCACATTCTTGTCCAGCAGCATAATGTTTTCCGGCTGCAGATGAGAGAGAGAGAAGTTTATAATGAGGAACGTCTACCTGAATAAAACAAATACAGACGACATCGTCGTATGATAACTGTATTTCTATTTTAACAACATCTAACAACAGCACACATCCTCCACAGCACATTAGATCAGATTAGATTCAACTTTATTGTCGTTGTGCAAAGTACAAGTACAAAGACAACTGCAGTTTGTGTCCAACCAGAAGTGCAAAAAAACCCAGAAAAGTGCAACATGTGATATACAAAATATAGACAGGACAGGGAATATGAATAAATATGGCTATGTAACATGAACAATGTATGAACAACATGTACAGATATGTGCAATGTAGTAGCAATGACATTATACTAGTAGTAAGAATAATATAGATATATGCTGTGTATCAGCAGAATATATAAGAAAAGCAGAATAAATATGGATATACTGAATGAACTATAGACAGATATGTACAGTATGTACAGCTATGTGCTGTGTGGTAACATGTAGTTAAACCTGAATCAGCCCCTCCAGAAAAACGCAGTTTTTTTGTGATTGTTTTGGGCAAAAATCCTTGATTATGCGGCACGTTTTCTTAATAAAATGTGATGGAATATGCTCTATATGATATTTATGCAGTTTTATGCGATGAAATTGCGGGAACTTGCAAAAACTGCAGTTTGATGAAAAAGAGAAAACAAAGTGATTCCCCCCCAACACCGTGTTCTCACTAGGAGACATTACATCACTTCATAACGTTCCCATGGCAACAGGGGAAAATGGCTGCTCTCGTGTGAAGTAAACAACATTTTTCATCTTTCTGCTGAGATATATGTGACTTTTTTGCAACGAAAATGCGAGGATTATGAAATCATGCAAGCCCCGCATATTTTGCACGGAAATCGGCAATTTATGCGGCGAAAGTGCGCCGTATTTGAAAAAATGCGCCCCCCCCGCATAAATATGCAGACTTCGGCTGATTATGCGTTGAATTATGCGATCGCATAATCACATTTTTCTGGAGGGAGTGCTGAATGTGTGTCTTCACGGGACCAACCTTGAGATCAAAGTGGGCTGTTTTCCTGGCGTGGAGGTAGTTGACCCCCTCGAGGATCTGCTTGATGAACTGAGTGGCCTCCTCCTCGCTCAGAGACTCCTTCTGTGCCAGGAAGTCAAACAGCTCACCTCCAGAGACGCTGCAGCGCAGACAGACACGCGTCATCCAACCGCCCGCTGTCACCACATCAGTGCAGAGTAATACTATAGAAATACATTCTCTCATTCAGCATCAAGCAAAGTGATAGGACATGAAAACTGCCACGGACACGTCTACAATTTCCCTCAGGATGAATAAAGTCTGCATCTACCTATCTATCTTAAACTTTATTATATATGGGTTTTTTAAGGACAATTTTTGGGGGCTTTTCTGCCTTTAATGGACAGGACAGCTAGGTGAGAAAGGAGAAAGAGAGCGAGAGAGAGAGAGAGAGGGGGGAGACATGCAGGAAATCATCACAGGTCGGAGTCGAACCCTGGACCTCTGCGTCGAGGCATAAACCTCTAAATATATGTGCGCCTGCTCGACCCACTGACCCAACCCGGCCACTTATTATATATGTTTAATATTATGTCATAGCCTAGAAATCTAGACGCACTCTAGCGGCAGCAAATGTAATTTGCAGCAAGGGGGGTCTGGGAACTCTCCGTTGGCTTGCAAGCTGGAAAAACCAAACTCTAGTCAGGCCAATCACATCGTGTATAGAGTCGGTGGGCGGGGCTTATGGCTGCTGCTGGTGAAGACTTGGAGTTCAGCTTTTCTTCCTGCTTCTTAAAACAGGAAGATGTGTAGATGCTTCAGATGTAAAGTTATTGGCTGTCAAAGTGACGTCAAAATGAATGGCAGTCAATGGGATGCTAACGGCGGGTGAGAGCTAGGTAGCATCAAAATGGCGCCATAGGAGCTACGCTCTGTGGAGCGAGGCTGACCCCCTTGGTAGCAACTCATTTGGCAACGGCTTGAATATAACAGACGCTCATTAATATCAAAAAGTTTCGCACTAAAGCTTTAAAGAAATGCCCAAAAAACCAGAGCATGTTTTTCTCCCATCCCAGAATGCTGTGTGGACTAACCAGACCCTCCTCCGCGGCGCTGTGGAGGAGGGTCTGGCAATGCGAGACTACACTAGTCTGGACCCGGCTTCTTAAGGACTGACCCGTCTCCCAGAACAACTAATCTTGGGCTGAATGGGACCTGGGTGCCTGTAACCTGACATAGGTCGTCATGTATGTAGGTGGAGCCTAACAGGCTTCATGTGATTAAGATGAAATGCTCTCATAACTGTTCTGATGAACAACTCCCTCGGCTGATGGTCTGTCACTCACAGCTCCAGGATGAGAACCACGTCGGTGCGGTTCTCGTAGACGTCGTGCAGCGTGACAATGTTGGGGTGCTGAATCTGCTGCAGGATGTCCACCTCCCGCTCGATGTCCTCGCGCCGCACGCCGCGAGAGCTGGCCATGCTCTGGCGCTTCTTGATGAACTTGGCGGCAAACTCCAGACCCGTGCTTTTCTCTCTGCATTGCTTCACGATGGCAAACTGCCCGCTGAAACACAGAGGAGGAGTCACACGGAGGTCGATCTGAAGCGACCGGAGTACCAGTGGGCTAGAAGATCAACAGCAGTCACTGGTGCTGACCGACTGGCACATTTCATCACAAAACAATAAAGCATCAATAACATCTAAAAAAGAGGCAGAATGAGAACGAGGACACAGCCGCAAATACCCACAATAAAGTGCAAAGTGACCAGACGTGTTCCAATACACGATCAACGTCTCTTCCACAGTAAAGACCCCGACCCACCGACCGGATAGTCTAAAGACCCCGACCCACCGACCGGATAGTCTAAAGACCCCGACCCACCGACCGGATAGTCTAAAGACCCCGACCCACCGACCAGATAATCTAAAGACCCCGACCCACCGACCGGATAATCTAAAGACCCCGACCCACCGACCGGATAATCGTCGTCAGTCGGAGGAGCCGTCGGCCTTCATTTGGGACGATTTGACTTGTTGAATGGGAGGGCGGGCTGTCGGACTCAACGACCAATCTGATTGGTGGAGAGCTAACCCTCAACTAGCGAATCAGTGCGCGAGAAAACCGGAGCTGCCAACGCCAGTATCTTCTTATTACTCGCCGTCGTACGTTCCTTCTCGACTACCATCAACTCTCTCTGATGAGAACGACGGCTGACGGCGGCGTGCTCTGTGTTTACTACGTCTACAGACGTGTTCCCTCGTTTACCGCTTTAACAGATCAGCGCCGTCTGCTGTCATGGAGACGTATTACGTCTCGCGCACGCGCAGAACGTACGCTCAAGTCGGCGTCTCTTCGGTGTGTTCTGAGGAACTTTTTGGACCGACTCGGGGAGACTGATCAGTCCGACTGGCTTTACTGCCGCCGGTCGGCCGTCTGGTTGGTGGTCAGAACCGTCTGGTTGGTGGTCAGAACCGTCTGGTTGGTGGTCAGAACCGTCTGGTTGGTGGGTCAGAGCCGTCTGGTTGGTGGTCAGAACCGTCTGGTTGGTGGTCAGAACCGTCTGGTCGGTGGGTCAGAGCCGTCTGGTTGGTGGTCAGAACCGTCTGGTTGGTGGGTCAGAGCCGTCTGGTTGGTGGTCAGAACCGTCTGGTTGGTGGTCAGAGCCGTCTGGTTGGTGGTCAGAGACGTCTGGTTGGTGGTCAGAACCGTCTGGTTGGTGGTCAGAACCGTCTGGTCGGTGGTCAGAGACTTTACACAAATTGTCCCCATCAGCAGCATCTACATCATCATCATTATCATCTTATTGTCACATTTACCCTTTTAAGTTTTGTTTTATTATGTGTGTTGCTAAATGCTGACTTAATGCTACAGGACTCAGACTACAGGTGGGTTGTGATTATATTTTGTTACCCACCACTTCAGTCTATTTATAGCATCACACACACTCTGCCACAAAGTAATAATAATTATAAACTTGTCTCTCTGTCTTATATACTCACACATCCCAACACAAGCAAACACATGTAAAACACGTTGTTTGATGTGGATAAGTATTTAAAATTCAAAGGTTATTTGACTGAACAACTGTATGTCTTTATTCCTGGTTCAGTTGAGTGGCTCGTAATCTAACACTCCACTTCCTCATGTGCAGCCAGTCTGGGGGGGGGGTAGATATAGCTACAGCTAAACATAGACCAGTCCTTTAGAAAGCAGCCAGTCTGGGGGGGGGGAACTGGTCTAAACATAGACCAGTCCTTTAGAAAGCAGCCTGACATGCGTAGCAGTTGTCTGCACCTGACAACACACAGCAACTAACCTACAGGCCTAAAACACATGCTGGTTAGTGTTTCTTTCCCCTTTCTTCTACTAGTATTATTTAAGTGTGTTCTGAGGTGTATATATATATATATATATATATATATATATATATATATATATATATATATATATATAACTTTATTTACAGACTCAAGGCCCAGATAAAAAAGTACATATAACATATTACAGGGGTTTTGTAGGGGTACACACAAACATAAATACAGACATACTGACTACCACATATGACATAAAGGGAACATACATACATACATACATACAGAGACATACATACATACATACATACATACAGAGACATACATACATACATACATACATACAGAGACATACATACATACATACATACATACAGAGACATACATACATACATACATACATACATACAGAGACATACATACATACATACATACAGAGACATACATACATACATACATACATACAGAGACATACATACATACATACATACATACAGAGACATACATACATACATACATACAGAGACATACATACATACATACAGAGACATACATACATACATACAGAGACATACATACATACATACATACATACATACAGAGACATACATACATACATACATACAGAGACATACATACATACATACATACATACATACAGAGACATACATACATACATACATACATACAGAGACATACATACATACATACATACATACAGAGACATACATACATACATACATACATACAGAGACATACATACATACATACATACAGAGACATACATACAGACAGAGACATACATACAGAGACATACATACATACATACTGTACATGCAGACAGACATACAGATAGTTTTGCACAGTAATTAAAACAGGTGGAGCTGCGTGTTCCAGTGTCTCCAGAGTTGGGAGGTACAGTATATCTGGTGTCACCAGGTTGGTTAAGGCAGTTCACATTGTATTGTGTATAAACACTTTAACGAGTGAATATATGTGAAAGAAATCATGTATCAAAGAGGAAGCGTTGGCTCACTCATTGGACTCCTGTTAAAGCAGTCGAGGAGAATAAAAGTGATCGCAGGTGCAGGAAGTATTTGCAGCATGCGGTTAATGACTCCGAGTCATTTCCATATTGTTATAGACCAACAATAACGGCTCGGTGCAGTGACCTACACAATCGCAATCTCTGTTTTCAAGTTTCCCAGTCTGAATGGTGCTTATGGTTATTATGAAATGTATGTAGATGTTACCTCTCACACGCTCTACACCAGCACTAAAATCAATATTACTGATGCCTGACTCACTGCCCCCCCCCCCATTCTATCTCTCCCCATCCATCCATCCATCCACCCATCCATCCATCATCCATCCATCCATCCATCCATCATCCATCCATCCATCCATCCATCATCCACCCATCCATCCATCCATCCATCCATCCATCATCCATCCATCATCCATCCATCCATCATCCATCCATCATCCATCCATCCATCATCCATCCA
>CM042426.1:355672-398172 GCA_023631565.1 Gymnocephalus cernua | reverse complement strand
AAAGTTGTAAAAAGAAAAACTTTTGATCATAGGGCATGGCCGTGGCGGGGCGGCCATTTTGTGCGTTTCGCCATCAAAACAGGAAGTTCGTGTAACTCAAGTGTCCATTGTCCAATTGGCTCGAAACTTTTCACGATTCATAAGAGTCCAACCCTGAGGACATATTCGGTCCGATATTTACTCAAAGTCATAGCGCCCCCTAGTGGCAGCAGGAAGTAGGCCTAAAAGTCAAGGTGCTATACTTTAACGAACTCCTCCTAGAGATTTCATCCGATGGACTTCAAATTTGGTCTGTACCATCACAACACCTTTCCGATGAAAAGTTGTTAAAAGAAAAACTTTTCGTCAGACGGCGTGGGCGTGGCGTGGCGGCCATTTTGAGCATCCTTTGATGAACAAAGAAGTTGTTGTAACTTTAGTGTACGTTATCATATCTGCCCGAAACTTCTCACGTTTAACAAGGGTCCAGGCCTGAGGACACCGACAGGCCAAAATTGACATTTCGTCATAGCGCCCCCCGCTGGCAACACGAAATCTGCCTTATATGACAAACATCATCCGATTTACATGAAACTTATAATGTGTGGTCTATGTGTGATACTGAGCCGCCCCATATAATTTAACCACGCCCACTTACTCAGGCCACGCCCCCTTTCATAATATTTGAACTGTTTAAGGTACACCCTTGTGTGAGGTATCATTGAACTCAGCAGAGACTTCCTTCTTCATTGGTGATGGTTTGGCCCGCCCCCTATGCTTTGGCCACGCCCCTTTTCATAACTGGTGACCCATTTAAGGTACACTATTGTGTAAGGTATCATTGAACTCAGCAGAGAGTTCCTTCTTCATTGGTGATGGTTTGCCCTGACCCCTATGCCTTAGCCACGCCCCCTTTCACAAATAATGAACTGTACGACATTGAGTCTTGAGTGAGGTATCGTTGAACTCGTCAGGGAGTTCCCTTTTCATTGGCGACGATTTGCAACGTCTGAGTGGCGCGCAGATGCACGGTCGCAAGGAGCGGCGTCCGCCGGTAACCCCGACACGCGCAGAGTAGCGAGGGCCCGTCCATCGCTGCTTGCAGCTTTAATTATTTAAATGTATTTGTACAGATTTCTGCAGGATATTGCAGATTATGACGTCTCCAATGACATCGTCTGTGTGTATGTTTATGTCATTTTCTGGTGTACATGTTCTCTTTGTGTTTATGTCATTTGTGGTAATGTTTCATGTATGTCTGTTAGTGTTATGTTACGTATGTGTGTGTCCTCGTTTGTTTATCTGTTAGTTGCAGGGCTGTGTTGCTACAGTACTAGCTGTACATTCATTTTAGTACTGTACTTAAGTACAAATATGAGGTCCTTTAATCGGGTATTTCTATTTCATGTAACTTTCTCCTTACTTTCTACTCCATCATAATTCTAAGAGATGTCGGCCCATTGTGTGTTTACATTCATTTGTGAGTTTAAGTTACTAGTTAAACTACAGTGCACGATGTACTGCTATGGATTAAACTACCCATCAGTATATAAAGTAGATTCACCTCGACAACATGCAACAGTAAAGTCAACAGGTCCTCCCCCCCCCCCCCCCCCCCCCCCGCCTGGTGAAATACGGACGCTTGGTCAGGTGACCTTGTCGTTGTTATTGACGCTAAAAGTCTCCTTTAGCGTCATATAACGCGCTTTATCTAAACGTGCTTGGTCGGGACTGTTGGCGTCTCTTTAGGCGCTGTTATGTTGAGGAAAAGGTCGTGGGGGGGGGGGGGGGGCTTACGTTTAGGGTTAGGGACATACTACTCTCTAAACGCCGTGTAGCTGCTGCTCTCCTCTTCAGACGCTGACAGCCGCCGTCCAAACGTCCGTACGAGTTGAAACATATAAATGCAGTCTTGTGTAAAGTACTGACATCAATACTTGAGTAAAAGTACAAGTATCTGACCAGAAAATTTAGTTTGTAGAAGTTAAAGTCTCCTTTTAGAATTTTACTGCAGTAAAAGTCTTAAAGTATCTGATATTAAATGTACTTACTTTAAGTATTAGAAGTAAACATTGAAGTAAAAAAACTTTGATTATGAACTTTATGGCTGAAGCTAAAGCTAAGCTAGACTAGATGGAGCCGGTTACCTCCAGGATCTGGTCTAAGCTAGACTAGATGGAGCCGGTTACCTCCAGGATCTGTGCTAAGCTAGGCTAGATGGAGCCGGTTACCTCCAGGATCTGGTCTAAGCTAGGCTAGATGGAGCCGGTTACCTCCAGGATCTGGTCTAAGCTAGGCTAGATGGAGCCGGTTACCTCCAGGATCTGGTCTAAGCTAGGCTAGATGGAGCCGGTTACCTCCAGGATCTGGTCTAAGCTAGGCTAGCGGTGGGTGTGTCAGCCAGAGTTAGGACACCACGGAGATGAGAAGGTATGTGTGGACTTCTCTAACTCTGGGGGAGACGGGGAAGAAGACAAAGTCCCAACAAGTCGCCGTGTTCCTTTAAGGAAACAGATATAAAGGCTGTTTGCAGAGTGAAAAATCTATTTATTTTTGTCAGGATCAACGACTCCGGGTGTAACAGAAATGAATGTATTTGTCTGTAGATCTTTGTCCAGTCCTTCACTCAGAAAACAGGTTTCATGACATGGCAGCAGCGTTATGTTTGAATATAATTTGCCTGTAAGTCTGTTTAATTGCTTCTGTCTCTGTCTCAGGGACACGGAAGATCTACTGAGAGATAAAGCTCTGGGCTGTTTCCTCATTCGCCTCAGTGACAAAGCCATCGGCTACATCCTGTCCTACAAGTGAGCCAAACACAGTCTGATAAACTTTGTCCAGTTGCCTCTTTACTGCCTTTTGTAAATCATCTCTTGCTTCTTCTCTACAGGGGCCTCGACAGGTGTCGCCATTTTGTCATCACCCAGAATCCCGATGGACAGTTCGTGATATCAGGAGACTGTCAGACATACGGCAGTCTCACCGAGCTCATAGAGCATTACAAAGTCAGCCCCATCCAGCCCTTTGGAGAATACCTGACCTCCAGCTGTTATGAGGTGAGGAGGGGCCTGTTTGTTGCAAGTCTCAAGCCCCTGACCAGTCCCTCCAGAAAAACACAGAGATCTTGTGATCGTTGAGGGCAAACATTCTTGATTACGCGGCACGTTTTCTTAAAAAATGCGATGGAATATGCAGAATATTTATGCAGTTTTATGCGATGAAATTGCGGGAACTTGCAAAAACTGCGGTTTGATGAAGAAGAGAAAACAAAGTGATTCCCCCCCAACACCGTGTTCTCACTAGGAGACATGACATCACTTCATAATGTTCCCATGGCAACAGGGGAAAATGGCTGCTCTGGTGTGAAGTAAACAACATTTTTCATCTTCCTGCTGAGATATATGTGACTTTTTTGCAACGTAAATGCGGGATTATGAAATCATGCAAGCCCCGCATATTTTGCGCGGAAATCGGCAATTTATGTGCCGAAAGTGCGGCGTATTTGAAAAAATGTGGCCCCCCCCCCCGCATAAATATGCAGACTTTGGCTGATTATGCGTTGAATTATGCGATCGCATAATCACGTTTTTCTGGAGGGAGTGGCTGACAAACCAACCTGTCTAATCAGCGTCTTGATTTGATCACCTGTGAGGTGGATGGATGATCTCGTGCTCACTAACACAGATTTAGATGTGTGAACAATATTTGAGAGAAATAAGAACATACATAGAAAAAGTCTTGGCAAGTGTTGCGTTTATAATCAGACATAAAACAAAATAAACTGTTTGCTCCACTTCAACACTCCAGCTTCTGAATCTGCAACACGGTCTCACGCCAGTTGGTGAAATGGTCACGTTATTCTTAATCTATTGATCCGTGAACACGGACGCGTTTATCTCGTCTTTTTTCATGGTGGTCGGCACGTAATGAGAAGCATCTACACGGAGGTTGGGTTTTAGGAGAAGAAGAACGGGGAAAGGACACGTCACGGGCCAGGACCTGATCCCCCGTCTCCTGGGTGAAGGTCCTGTTGTTGTTTGACCCGTCCACCCCCCCCCCCCCCCCCCCCCCCCCCCACACACACACACACACACACACACACACACACACACACACACACACACACACACACACACACACCCCGACCAACCTCCCTACAGATTTTGGGCCTTTCATACGACTCGCTACCGTAGTCGTGCTGGGATCACGAAAGATGCTTCCCATTGAAATACATTAGATTAAATAACCACGAAAAAACCAAGATAAACGTGTTCATGTACACGGATCAGTAGATTAAATAACGTGACCACTTCAGGAACTGCTGTGAGACTGGGTTGAGTCTGAGAACCACACTGGTCTAATTTGACTGGTGCCTGCAGCATTTCCATGTCTGACTTGTGTAAAGAGACGATAACTCTGGTGGTCTTTCTCAGGTAAACACAGGTGAGCTGTATGACGTGGTGAATTACAACGCCAAACAGAAGTCTGGGGTGAGTGTCCAAGCTCTGCGGACTCTCTGGGACCAGAAACACGATCGTCACGGCGACCCTGGCAACCATCAACGGACTCAGCAGGAAAACGACCCGCCTGCAGCTCAGCCACCCGCACTGCCGGCGAAATCCAAAAGCAGAAGGCTGACGGGAGCAGCGTCTGTAGACGCAATGTCCCTCTCACAGGTACCACGGAAATACTAATCAATTATGGTATGTATGTTTGTTGGAGAATTCTGCTTCACACGGAGACACGTTTATAATTCTGTTCTTCATCAAAAGGTCGTATTTATTTAAGGTGTATGAATACCTGACACCTTTGCAGAGGTGGAAGAAGTACTCAGATATTTTACTTAATTAAGTAAAAGTAGTAATCAGGGGGTCTGGCTAGTCCACACAGCATTCCTGGATGGGAGGAAAACGTGCTCTATTGGTCTTTAAACCAATCAGAATCGTCTTGGGCGGGGCTAAGCTCCGGACGGAGCCACGGTGCCTCTGCTAAATAGTCTCAGGAAGGAACTTGTTTTGGTGGAACATGTGAACGTTCAGAAGTAGTTTTAGTCGTGCAACAGAAAACTCCGATTGGACAGATAGTCTAGCTAGCTGTCTGGATTTACCCTGCAGAGATCTGAGGAGCAGTTAACCAGAGTCCTCACAAATCAGCCGGAGGTTAGAACGCCAAAACAGAGGCAGACTGGCTCGTTGGTCTAGGGGTATGATTCTCGCTTCGGGTGCGAGAGGTCCCGGGTTCAAATCCCGGACGAGCCCAAAGTTTGGAGGAAAATCTCAGAAACATACAAAACATCAATGAAAACTGAAAGCAACAAACAATCCTGCGTTTTATAATGAATATGTTATAATTATATGTTATAATTACAGGTGGTTAGGGTTAGGGTGGTGATGGCGCAGTGGATTGGACACATACCGGACCGGGACCCGGGCTCCCAGAGCAATACACTTAAGCCCTAGTTGCTCCAGAGGAGTGTGACCTCTGATATATATAGCAATTGTAAGTCGCTTTGGATAAACCTCGTAAGGGTTAATGCCCGATGAGGTCTTCGAGGAAAGGACTTCGGCGGAGGCAACCGAGGTTCACGCCTCGCCGTCGTCCATTAATACCTGACAATGGACACCTCGTCGGGCATTAACCCGCTTATACCATGGTCACTTGCCAAATAACATATTTTTAAAACTTTATTTCACATTTTAATTAGTTTTACAATCGAAATCTAAAGTTTTTACAAACAATAACTCTGTTTCCCTGGTTACGCCTGACGGTTTGACTAATACCTGGAACAATCATTCCCATCCATCAGGTTCTTATGCAATGCAAACGTTGTTCACTCCTCCAGGAAATAGGAAAACCTTAGATACGACTTCGCCACCCTTAGCAACCGGAGATGTTTATAGTCCGCTCAGCTGATAGAATCCTTCAGCTCAGCTACGAGCCAGAAGGCTAACGCTATGCTAGCTAACGCTATGCTAGCTAACGCTATGCTAGCTAACGCTATGCTAGCAAGATCCAAAGTCAATAACATTGTGTACAGTTGGCAATCAGTAAAAATTATTTGACAGTATGTTAAACAACAAGACAAGCAGCTATCAGCCATGTCATTGTCCCCGAAACAATATAACGACTTTTACGAACAATTTGATCCGCGATGTGTAACGTTACTGTCGGCCGCAGCGGCGCAGCCTGGAGCAGCGACCTGAACAGTGAACGGGATGTGAGATAACGTTATTCTCTGTGAAACAAAGTCAGTCCAGAGGGGAAATATAACTTACTTCTTGCAGCGTGTGTGTTAGCGCCATCCTGTGGTGTTCAGAGGACGTGTTGGAAATAACAGATCCACATTTCCTTTTTGATTTAATGTAGCGCATTGATTTAGTTATTGATTTAACGGTAAACAGTCCGTTTCACCGGGACACCTTTACTAGGTGTCCTACATCACTTTTTAATGGACACCCAGCAGCCAATCAGAATCGAGTATTCACCCAGACCATGGTATAATGACATGTAATGTGATGTAATGTAAAAATGAAGGACATCCAGGGGAATTTCCGGCGGCACCGGAACAATCCCGGAAATGGAACGTCGTCGATATGAGATACTGAGACAACCTAAACCGAGACCAGGGAGTATCGAGGCCGAGACAAGACCCTTTCACTAAGGGCCACCCTGGAAACTAAGAATCACATCAAGGGCCAGACATGTAAAGTTTATTGACATGCTTTTATTTAATGGAATGGTCTTACTGCATGTCTCATTTAGCCTTCTCACTTACAGTTTACAGTTTGGTCCACATAACACCACAAAAATAAGTCAGCAAAAACGTTCCCTAGCCATCATAGAATTTAGCAAATCAGGCTACCACCCAGCCGACTCCCCACAACCCGTCTCGCAGCCTGGATATCAATAAACTCTGCTTGTGTTACGTCTCAAAATCAGCAAATCTGCCAAATTCTGCTTTGAGTACATGCAGTTTGAAAAGAGTTTCCTGTCTTTTCGGTTTGGTGCACAACTAGGCGGGCCAAAACATATTGTTAACCTACATTGATATGTGGGCCGGATCAAAATCTGCAAGGGGCTCGGATTTGGCCCGCGGGCCTCGAGCTTGACACACGTGATCTAAAAGATCAACATTTGCATAAAAAAAACCACACGAGACAAGAGTTAAAATGCAGTCGAGACCAAGACCGGTCACGAGACCAAGACGGATCTCGAGACCAAGACGGATCTCGAGACCAAGACGGATCTCGAGACCAAGACGGATCTCGAGACCAAGACCGGTCACGAGACCAAGACGGATCTCGAGACCAAGACGGATCTCGAGACCAAGACCGGTCACGAGACCAAGACCGATCTCGAGACCAAGACCGGTCACGAGACCAAGACCGGTCACGAGACCAAGACCGGTCACGAGACCAAGACGGATCTCGAGACCAAGACGGATCTCGAGACCAAGACGGATCTCGAGACCAAGACCGGTCACGAGACCAAGACCGATCTCGAGACCAAGACCGGTCACGAGACCAAGACCGGTCACGAGACCAAGACGGATCTCGAGACCAAGACGGATCTCGAGACCAAGACCGGTCTCGAGACCAAGACGGATCTCGAGACCAAGACGGATCTCGAGACCAAGACCGGTCTATAGACCAAGACCGGTCACGAGACCAAGACGGATCTCGAGACCAAGACCGGTCACGAGACCAAGACCGGTCACGAGACCAAGACCGGTCACGAGACCAAGACGGATCTCGAGACCAAGACGGATCTCGAGACCAAGACCGATCTCGAGTACTAGAACACCTGTAGTAATACAACAGTGTAGAATCTACTTTTTTTTTTTTTTTACAAATACAGGTTCTGCATTTTATATTTTACTCCCGCAGATACAAAGAGAGTCACATCCAAACCACCCACACCGGACCCAGCTGCATAAATCGGCCAACAAAAAGGTCATAGAGTCCATGTGAGTTGTAAATATAGATTTGAATCTGAGTGTTCAGTGGTCAGCTTGCGTCATATGGGAGAGATTATATATTTCTGCCTGGCAGTCATTTGCATTAAAAACAGGAAACACTGAGTCCTGCCAGTCGGACGTTTAAACAAATCAACCTGATTCATTAAGTCGTCAAACAGTCAAATACAATATAACATAAATACTCTGAGTACAGCAGTCATACACAAACTAGTGTGTTAAAGGGAGAGTTCAGATGGTTTCAAGTGTGGTTGCATAGTGGTCCTTAGAAAGTGTGTTATTAGTCTCGCATGTCCAGACCCTCCTCCACAGCGCTGCCGAGGAAGGTCTGGTTAGTCCACACAGCATTCTGGGATGGGAGGAAAACGTGCTCTGGTTTATTGGTCTTTAAGCCAATCACAATCATCGTGAGCGGGGCTAAGCTCCGGACGGAGCCACGGTGCCTCTGCTAAATAGCTTCAGGAAGGAACTTGTTTTGGTGGAACATGTGTACGTTCAGAAGTAGTATGTGGGCCGTTGTAACCGACGTTCTCAACTACAATTCAGAGTTGTTGGAACTACAGAAATCTGTTTAGAATTAGAACATATCACTTACAAAATAAAATTAAAAATAAAATAAATTACAAAATAAAATTAAAAATAAAATTAAAAATAAAATTAAAAATTAAATAAATTACAAAATAAAATTAAAAATTAAATAAATTACAAAATAAAATTAAAAATAACATAAATTACAAAATAAAATTAAAAATAAAATAAATTACAAACTAAAATTAAAAAGTTAAAATGTTAAAAGGTTTAAAAAGTTAAGTAGAAAAGTAGAAAAGTTCTTACAGGTCCAGGGTTGGCAACAAGTACAGCTATGACGTATTCCTCAGTGTAACGACTGCAGGGACAAAACTGTTTCTGTGTCTTTTTGTTCTAACCCTATTATAATAGGGACTGTAGACCTCCGCCCAGAGGGGAGACGCTGAAACTCTGTGTACGACGGATGGGAACTGTCATTTAAGATTGAACCAGTTCTGCGCTGTAACTGGTTTGTGTACAAGGTCTCCATGTTGAGCTGTGGCTCACCAGTCAGCCTGCTAGACCACTTCACTATTTGGTTGAGTGAGTTTTTATTTTTCACTGTTCTGGTGTCCTGTCTTTCAGGTTGTTCCTCCGGTACCAAAGAGAGGCATTCCTCTGGGATTCTCCCTGAGCGGGTCTTTGCCCGAAACAACGTCACATCCAAGTGAGACCCAGACCGACCCAAACAGATCGCAGCGATCCAGCGATCCAGGTGATCTCTGTCCACCGGGGAACGCGTACTCGGACCTGACACAGATGGAGAGCAGAAGCAAGTCTCTCCCAAGACTCAACAACAGCAGCGACGTGGAGGAAGAGGAGGATGGCGAGTACTCGAACCAGCTCGGTAGTCCCGCTTTCAAAACATCTTATTCACCCACTCCTCAGAAGATTGTCACCTGTCACACCTACTCCCTCCACGACCCCAGAGACAGTCCGCGGCCGAGCAGCTCCGGGTCAGAACAGCAGGGCGGCGACGTGGAGATGTTGAAGTCCAACCCGCTGTACCAGACCTCGGACGCGCCTGGAGGGAGGTCGGCTCAGCGGGGAGACGGCACGTATGCCGAGGTTTCCCAGAGACCGCCGCCCGCTGGGCTGCCCGATGACACCTACGAGCAGATCCCCGTGGAGGCCGCGGTCATCCAGGGGAACACGTACGAGTCGCTGGAGGATGTGAAGACCAAGAAGCCCAAATCAACCTGGGGGAAAAATGTAAGTCAGAACCTGAAACGCATTCTCATGAACGAGATAGTACGGAAACGTGAGCTCGCTAGTGGTTTGTTCCATTTACCTCGGAACTCGGAAGCCGGAGCTGGCTGAATATATATAGGCTAAATAAAGGGATTTCCACCGTGAATTGGTGCATAAAAGTGTATCCGAATGGAGGAAATGAAGTTGTTGGCGTTGGCGGCCTCTAGCTCCCCCAGTGGGAGCGTGCGCCCCGTGGAGGCTGAGTCCTTTGCAGCGGCGCGGGTTCGAATCCGACCTGCTGCCCTTTGCTGCATGTCCTCCCCCATCTCTCTCCCCCTTTATCTACTGTCACTATAATAAAGGGAAAACCCCCCAAAAAATAATCTTATAAAACAAACAAAATTAAGTTGTTGATGCTCAAAACTTCCCTGGGGGAGGACACCCAGACCCCCCCACTATGATATGGCTCCCCCTCCCCCAAAGGAAGATTCTGGCCCATATATATGGGCCAGAATATATATATATATATAAATATATATATATAAATATATATATATATATCCATATATATATAGATAGAACAGCCTAGTCAGAAAGAATAATCAGTGTAATAATAGTACTAATAGTAATAGTGTAATAATCGAGTTGTTGAAGTCATCGAGAGCAAAAATATATAATTTAACTCGCTGTCCTTTTTTCTGTTTTGCAGAATATGAAATGGAAGAATTTCCTTCCCGATTACAAGAAGAAATGAAAAGGACTCCGTGCACGACTGTTTGTTATTTTGTAAACTGTGGCAGAAATGAAATGAGTATTACAAATAAATCCCTTTCATGAGACCATTTTATTAAGAAAGTCAAGTAGAATCCAGATGTTTAAACACTGCAAAAAATACTATTTTATATACAAATCCAGCAGCAGTTATCATTATGTATATTCTGTAGTTTTCCTTTACATGTAAAATGTTTTGTAATAAACTAAATTATAACCATTCTTTATATTATTTGCATTATTATTCACTTCCTGAAAATGGTCTTTATGGAATTGTAGACACCAGCCTGATAATCCGTCAGATACCGGCGAGGAAAAACTCCCTTTTAGGGAGAAACCTGGGACAGGCCCAGGCTCTGGGCTCTGGGGGGAATTACTGGAATTATTGGGTCTTTGTAAATTATACGGGCGGTTTCCCAGACAGAGTTTAAAATAAATGAGGACTAGGCTAATTCTACTTAAATTAATACAGACTTAAAAAATGGCTTTCTGAGACATTGTTTTATTTGAGATTAAGTAGTACCCGACTAGGACTAACTAGCTACTCTCTGTGCAGCCCGATTAGAGTAATGTTGTGCACTTGGTGCAGACCTGAGGTTGCTACACAAACCAGGGCTGGACCCTTAAGAAACATTAACATTGTGTGGAACTGGAGTAAATCACCCAACCAAACAATGGACAAAGGTAAAAGACAACGTTCAAAGAATTTCAGTGACTTTGAAAGGACCCTTTTGAAGCAAATTGTGTCAAACCTCCCAGTTATTGAGAACAAACACCGTGATTCAGCAACAGAAAACAAGGAAAGACTGCTTGGACTTCAATTTGCAATGAATTTAACTCGAATGAAGAGGTAAGCAACAGGACACTGCAACAACTTCAGGTAAGCTACTGTATTATTGTTGGTCTACTTTTACACGTCAGTCACTTTGAAATGTTGCTTCATTTTGATCCAAGTATATTACAAACAGCATCATTGTCTCATCTTTCTAAGATCCTGTGGAAAAACATAAAAATAAACTTAAAGAAGACAAATGCTGTTGCACGTAGGGAGCGTTTCGAGACTGGTGGTGGGCCCCCAGAAAGACCGGAGACCGATGACCTAGGAGACTTGTTGACTTCGATCATTGATAGCCAGCAGCCCTGGAAGGTGTCCCTGATGATGGTCATGTGGACAGTTCAGATGGGGCCCCGTTCCAATCCTCATTTGGTAGGCCACATTAATTCAATATGTGCCATCCTTAAACTGCAGCGAATATGTATTGTTGTCAGTCATTTCTTGCAGTCCTATAACCAGAAATATTTCATGAACTGAACTTTTGAATAAATATTGTTCACTAATGCTGCAATATAATACTTTTCAGATGATCACCAGAGCTTGGAGGTCCTGAGACCGGATGGAAGTCAGCCCACTACAGCTGCAGCAGCCTGGAGGGAAGATGGTGTCTCTAATTCTGGCCAGATGAGAAGGACCAAGAGGCTGACCATGCACGAGAAATTAGCCAGAAGGAGCACAAATTAAAGTATTTAAAAGATGAACATGAAATGAAGATGAAAATAGATGATCATGAATGAAGATGAAATATATGATGAGTAGCATGAAGGAAGCAGAGACCAATTGTTCGGTACTGAAACCAGCACCAGTTCAGGGTCCCAATATCTCAATTTGTGAAATAAAACTTTTGTTCATCATCAATCTGTGGCAATTGTTGTCTTCAATCATCTGAGGTAACTTTATTGTGAGAAGTGCCGCAAAGCAAAAGCATCTCTGCATGCCAGTCCCTACCTGTCGTTGTCTGGCTCAACCATGGGAAGACCTGGTTCATCCCTATGTTCCATTTGAGGATCTGGGCAGCCATGCTGTTTGAGGTAATTGTGAAGCACTGCTGTTGCAATTATGACAATACAGCATCTTCTTGGTTCAAAGCGCAGTGTGTTTCTGAGACACTGGAAACGACTCTTCCATACACCAAACATGCGCTCCACTGTACCTCTGGTACGGATTTTGACGGTGGTGATGGCGCAGTGGTTAGAACACATGCCTTTGGTGTGGGAGACCAGGGTTCGATTCCCACCACGATCCATCAACCAATGTGTCCCTGAGCGAGACACTTAACCCCTAGTTGCTCCAGAGGCGTGCGACCTCTGATATATACAGCAATTGTAAGTCGCTTTGGATAAAAGCGTCAGCTAAATGTAATGTAATGTGATGTAGTTTGAGCTTGGTTGTACCGCTGCTGCTCAGGTGTGACTGCATGAAGGTTAGGGGTGAACAAGAAGTTGGTCTGTGCATACCCACTGTCACCAAGTATGATTCCACTATGTTGACCACCTTCAAACAGAGCGTACAGACAGTTCTGGAAAATTCTTGAGTCAGGAGTTGCACCTTTCCAACGTGCAACAATGTTGGAGAACTGCATAGTGGGAGTGCACACACTTTGTACATTTATTGAGAACCAGTTTTTACGATTTCTGTACTCCTCAGAGGGACACTTTATTGGAATATGACATCCATCAATACAGCCAATGACTCCAGGGAACTTTCCATATTCAAATAACTCCACCTTGTAGTTGGCTTGGCTTGATGTAGTCATCCTTCAGTTCACATTCAGCTTTGCATACTTTGTGGACTATTTTGCACACAGCTGGTTCACTAACGCCACACAGATCGCCTGTTTCACGATGGAAGGGTCCACATGCCAAAAACCTTAAGGTGATCAGTTCTTTTTAGCGAAGGAGAGATAGGCATTGCCCTAAAAGAATCAGATGAAAGCCTTGTCTCGGGCAGACTGATTACGTCTGCTGCAGTTGCTTTGTACATGCGAGAACAGTCACGAAAGTTGATTTCATCAAAATCGTTCAGTGGGTTGCTCCTGTCCATAACCACCCTTCTGTCTGGTCTACATGGAGCTCTTTCATCATCATTAAAATAGTCCAGGTAATCCATTTTCCTCTATTGCTGAGGTCAATCTAGAGGCCAACATCAATGAATCTGAGGTTAAACCTGCCTCTGGCCAGGTTTAGTTTAAGCCTTTACTTAAATCTAGACTAGTTCTAATCAGTAATTCAGGATTAGGGAAAGTCTGAGACTATTTTAAACCATATCTGAGAAATTCAATTTCAGTTAGTCCATCTTAAATCTCCAATTTAGTCTATGATTAGTCTTGATCAGTGTCTGGGAAACCGCCCCATAGAGTGTGGTCTAGACCTGCTCTATCTGTAAATTATAGAGTGGTCTAGACCTGCTCTATCTGTAACGTGTCCTGAGATTACTCCTGTTATGATTTGATACTATAAATAAAACTGAATTCAGTATTGATTACAATGTGCGGAATTACTTTTCGTTCCCTATTTGTTTCTATTTCTCACCGTTAATCACCGGCGCCTGTGCAGCATCGACAGGGGGCGCCATTGTTGTTAAAGGCTCTTGTCCCCCCCTCATCACCACCACTGAGGTGCCCTTGAGCAAGGCACCTTAACCTCCAACGGCTCCAGTGGAGCTGCTCAGTGGCAGCAGGTCAGACTGTGGTTGGACTGGGCAGCTTCCAGTATGAATGGGGAACTGTGGGAATGTGACAGGTCCTCGTTGACAATGATGATACCTGGATAAATAAAGGTAAAATACAAATGGCTACCTTAGTGACTACCGTAACCTGTCACCCTATCATCCAGGAGACAGAATTAAAACGCTAAGCATGGAAGACTAATTAGTTAACATTTAAATAACTTACCACTCTGAAACGTCTTGCTCCAGTCTAGGTTGTACAGCTGAGCCGAAGCCATGGTTACCGGCTGAAGCAGGTTTGTTTTTGGATCACACTAGCTCGCTTGTCAGGACACGCCCTCATACTCTGCTTCTGACTGGCTAGTAGTCCTTACCTAGGTACTGTCAGGACACGCCCTCATACTCTGCTTCTGACTGGCTAGTAGTCCTTACCTAGGTACTGTCAGGACACGCCCTCATACTCTGCTTCTGACTGGCTAGTAGTCCTTACCTAGGTACTGTCAGGACACGCCCTCATACTCTGCTTCTGACTGGCTAGTAGTCCTTACCTAGCTACTGTCAGGACACGCCCTCATACTCTGCTTCTGACTGGCTAGTAGTCCTTACCTAGGTACTGTCAGGACACGCCCTCATACTCTGCTTCTGACTGGCTAGTAGTCCTTACCTAGGTACTGTCAGGACACGCCCTCATACTCTGCTTCTGACTGGCTAGTAGTCCTTACCTAGGTACTGTCAGGACACGCCCTCATACTCTGCTCCTGACTGGCTAGTAGTCCTTACCTAGGTACTGTCAGGACACGCCCTCATACTCTGCTTCTGACTGGCTAGTAGTCCTTACCTCGATCCTTAATTAGATGATGTAAGAATATCTCAAGTAAAATACGAGATGATATAAATGTTTATGACTGGTGCGCTTTATTAAGATGAACTGATAACTTAAGATATAGACACAATTGTACAATTTATCAATCTGTACAAAACATAAAACCATTCATTTTGACCCCCCTCTCACATTCAACCTTTCAAATCCAATTGAAATGACATTTCACTCTTAACACGTTTACACTGGAATTACAGTCAGTTATAGAATTCAATATAGTAAAAAAAAAAAAAAGAAATCAAATCACAATTCTTAAAAAAACAAACAAAACAAAAAAAAAAACACACACACAGAACAATGGAGGTACGTGAAACAGGATTCGGAAATCATATTTTCGGAAGAAAGAACTCACTTTGTCCACAGAATGCCAGCTAAGTGAGTCTGGCGAGGCCCGGCTGGCGGCGCCGTCTGTTTCCAAGAAACGCCATTGGCACTGCCAGCCAGGCTCACACACACACTCCAGAGCTACCCATCTACCCTCTGCCTCTAAACACACACACACACACACACACACACACACACACACACCAAGTTCAGGCCTTGTATACGTCTGCTAACACCACCACACACTGACACGGCTATAACCTGGAAATTCAACAGAACACACACGAGTAGGTTGTTCGGCGAGGCATCTGTCCGCTCACACGCTGGACACAACAGTTAGCTCGTTAGCACGTCGCCTTAGCTAGCCAAGCCTAACCCTCGGCAGATTTCATGCACAGTTAATGACAATGTTAGCTACATAAGGCGATACGACGCGGAGCGGCGGTCGTAACAGAAAGCCATGCATTGTGTTGAAGTCAGAGGCAGCTTGGTGTACGTAGGCGCGACGTGACGGGGACAACACAGCTGGCCGTCCCCTCGAGGGACAGACGGAGCAAAGGGATTGGTTGAGGAGGAGGAGGGTGAGTTGTTAGCAGGTGGTTGAGACAGGTGAATGAGGCACTGTGATCAGACGTTGGCAAGAATGTAGCTGAAATCCCCCAAAAGTGTTTCCTTGATTCCTCGTCGTGTCCTTCATGGGACCTTTTCAGTCTGTTGACAAGGACTCAAGGAAAGACTTCTGAGTCTTTTGTTCCAGTGGCTGAACATAATTATTTTGGTTTTTGAAAAGTGGCGGCGTCTTCAAAAAAACGCGGTACATCCGACAAAAAGAGGTCCAGATTCTCCATGTGCAGTAAAAATCTAATCCTAGACAAGAACTTATGTTTACCGATTAAGGTTCAGTGCAAGATTGGTGACAACTTCACGCTCATGAAATCAACCCCGAGGGTGCGAGACCTTCTCAGGTGCGAGACCTTCTCAGGTGCGAGACCTTCTCAGGTGCGAGACCTTCTCAGGTGCGAGACCTCCTCAGGTGCGAGACCTTCTCAGGTGCGAGACCTTCTCAGGTGCGAGACCTCCTCAGGTGCGAGACCTCCTCAGGTGCGAGACCTCCTCAGGTGCGTCCTAGCTACAGTTCCGTGGTTACATGCAAAGCATTATTTGCCCGACGACAGGAGATTGTTTTTGATTATATTGGTGAGTATCATAAGAATACGAGAATACTACATCAGTTACTCATACTTCTAATTCCTTCATTTGCTATAGAAGTGCACTAAGAAACAAAACATCCAAACAGCCGTGTGCTAGTTTCTGCATAGTTGTAGTCAAAAATGAATGCATTCTGTTTCCCTAATGGAGCAGGAGAGCCCAATGGACTAACGTGTCTACGATCAGAAAGTCCTTCAGCATAATAAGCACGACAATCTCCGTATGCAGCCACACCGAGACTTAAAGTACGACGACATGAAAATCTGAACGTACATGTTGTGTTCAGCTGCCACGGCGACAGCCCACATTTCCACTCCCTCCAGGCAATGACAAACAAGTCCAGACTGAGTCTTTCGCCTGATGAAACATGCAGCGCAGCGGAGCGCCATCGTGTAAAGACATGCGAAGCTGGCCCGACCCCGTCGCCCGCCGTAAACGCGGTGACAACAACGCGCTACATGCAAGCTCACGCTCGCTCTTTCCGCCGCGCCAAAACGGAAGCTCGGCAAACGCAAAAATAACGGTTTCAATAGCATCATATTCACAGCAATCAGATCAAATGGTATGACACTACCGGAGCACGTGCATCGTGCTCGATACATCCACGTGGTTTTCCAACAAAAACAAACAGTACATTGCACTAAAGGGGGGGGGGGGGGGGGGGGGAGGGAGGGAGGGAGGGGGGGAGCTTGTATATGGGAATACACTTCAGAGCAACTTTGATGTGCTTTCAATTCATGTATACCTAGTTATAGATATGATACAAGACAGAAATATCATGAAAACAATGTGGAGAAACAAACTAAGAAGAAAACTAATCACATTCAGATATTAAGACATTTTGTGACATGTCAGCGCATCTAGAGTAATGAAATCTAAAGTGATGTGAAATGCCTGCTGCCTGCTGTCCTGCAGTCGCCTAGCGACAGAGGGGCTCTGCTTGGGGGGGTCACCCCACGCGGTGACTTCTTACACTGGGGGATATTTACCTGGGGTGGGGTTAGGGGTTAAGGGGGGTGGGGGAGAGGAGGAGGGCTTTGGGTGGGTGAGGGGAGGCAGGTACAGATAGGTGCAGGGTGATGGTCACCTCGTCCCTCCCGCACCACACAGTACACCGAGGCAGTCTATTTTCTGAGGGCGGGGGCTTGGAGGCTTGGAGGAGTTGTGAGCTGGAGGGAGGGATGGGGGGAGGGAGGGAGGGGGTAAACGGGGGTAAAGGGGGAGGGGGGTAGCAGCAGATCCACGGCCGGGCTAGATGTTCTGACAGCACTGCATCTTTGGTTTGTTCTCAGTGGGCTGCACCTGGATGTTGACCACGTTGTTGCTGGGGGACATGTCGCTCTCCTGGCGCTCCGACATCTGCTTCTGGGAGACGATACGGTAGATCTCTGGGGGGGGGGGGGGGGGGGGTAACAGGGTCATCAGAGGGGGGGGTGGGGGGCGTAACAGGGTCATCAGAGGGGGGGGGGATTAATTTAGATTAATCGATGAATCGGATAAAAAAACAACAAAGCATTAATTTATATCAACTTAATACACACTTACATACTATACTATTATATCAACATACTAACATACATACTTGTTGTTTTAGTTACTGGTTGTGTAAAAGTAAGTAGCCTAACCACACACACACACTCACACACACACACACACACACACACACATTCAGAGACACACACACACACACACACACACAGAGACACACACACACACACACACACACACACACAGAGACACACACACACACACACACGCACATACAGACACACACACACACACACACACACACACACACACACACACACACACACACACACACACACAGAGACACACACACACACACACACACACACAGAGACACACACACACACACACACACACACACACAGAGACACACACACACACACACGCACATACAGACACACACACGCACACACACACACACACACACACACACACACACACACACACACACACACACACACACACACACACACACACACAGAGACACACACAGAGACACACACACACACACACACACACACACACACAGAGACACACACACACACACACACACACACACAGAGACACACACACACACACACACACACACACACACAGAGACACACACACACACACACACACACACACAGAGACACACACACACACACACACACACACACAGAGACACACACACAGAGACACACACACACACACATACAGACACACACACACACACACACACACACACACACACACACACACACACACACACACACACACACACACACACACACACACCAACCTGTCAGAATGGTCTGGAAGGCCGTCTCAACGTTGGTGGAGTCCAGAGCCGAAGTCTCCAGGAAAGATAAACCGTTCTTCTCTGCAGACCGAAGAGAAGCAGCACGTTAACATCATGTCAGATATGTCCCGTTCTCCAGAGAGGAGACCAGGAAGACCATCAAAACATCATGTCAGATATGAAATGATTTCCTTTCATTTGTTTAATATTCAACAAGCAGCTTGTTGTATTTTAGCAGAACGGAGAACTGAGTCAACTGTAATTTCGGTTTATTTATCGCAAATAATATCGTCATCGTGACATTCAACGTTATTGCATATCGGATATTTTCCTCATATCGTGCAGCCCTAGTTTAGCGCTCATTACAGTTCAATTTAGCCGAGAAACGTCTGCCTGGTGCAAATGTGTGTTTTCCTGGGATGGCGAATGGCCTGTCCCGCCTTCCTCTGCCTCTGATTGGCTAACCAATCTCACTCACTCACTCACAATCTCACTCACTCACAAGTACTAGCCAATAAGAGGCAGAGTAGTGGGAGTCATTCCTTCGCCATTCTAGGAAAACGCAAATTTGTGAGCCGGTCGTTACAGCGGCCGTAGCAGTTTAGTTCGGCAGATAAAAGGCGTCGCCGGTTAAGTTTAGGCACCGAAACGACAAAAAAAAGAGAAGGGGTGTGAATCCCGGCAGAGGAGAGATTTTCAGAGCAGTTTTTGTCAATACTTCAACACGCCTTCCCTGTGGTTATGAGAAATATTATTCACGGCGCACCTGGAGAGCAGCCCCCCCCCACTACGCTGTAACTTTCTACCTGTAAAATGAGATGTTTATTACATTTCCACACAGGAAAAGACATCAACGTGTGCGTCCCGGTCATAGTTCGTCTCTTCAGCTGACTCAGCCAACAGATACGAGGTCCTGAGGGATTTTACGACCTTGATATGTTTTTATAATCAGAAATATGAGTTTCTTACAACCATATTGCGCCATAATAACTTGGTGCATGCATGCAGGTTGTATGGACTCCATGCAACATTCTCCGCAGGTAAAATTAATGATTCTGTTGAATTTTAGTTGTTTTTTTATTATATTTTATAGCATTTGAAAAACATGTTCTTCTGTCTCAGGACATAAACCTGTCTGTGATTCACTCAGCATCCTCTGATCTCAACTATTAGTCAAAATAATTCAGAATATCTGCTTTTTGTCAAACTCAAATTAAGCATAATGTCATTCAAACAGTTTGTTACATATATATATATATATATATATATATATATATATATAATATATATTCTATAAATACAAGACAGCGGTCTCACCAGCAAAAGCCCGCGCCTCGTCGGTGGGAACAGCTCGGAGGTGACGCAGGTCGCTCTTGTTGCCCACCAGCATGATGACGATGTTGCTGTCGGCGTGATCTCTCAGCTCCTTCAGCCAGCGCTCCACATTCTCGTAAGTTAGATGCTTGGCGATGTCGTAGACCAGGAGAGCCCCCACCGCCCCGCGGTAGTACCTGCAGCACAGCCACACGCACACAACGTCAGCTCTCTGGAACAGTGAGGGTGACGTGGAGCACTTTGGTTCCCCGATCTCAGCCTCCGACCGCCAGCGTGCTGCGTTACGGTTACCGCTGGATACCGGAGCTGCCTGACTGTGCCTCAGCTGATTGGCTGTCATTTGTATAACAGCTTCATAACCAATGAAGTTAATTCATTAAAGATCTCATATTCTGCTCATTTTCAGGTTCATAATTGTATTTTGAGGTTGTACCAGAATGTTTACATCGTTTAATTTTCAGAAAACTCCATATGTTTGTTGTACTGCACATTGCTGCAGCTCCTCTTTTCCCCCTGTGTGTTGAGCTCTCCGTTTTAGCTACAGAGCCACAGTAGCACACGTTAAAAAGTAAACAGTGTGCAACACTTGCAAAACAAGCTGGAAGCATGTAAAAACTTCAGGAAGCTACTTTAGTTTTCATTTATTCAGCTGTTTGAGTTTTATGTTTAATTTAATTTATTCATATATTACGCTCCTTTCTGACAACACAAGACTGTTGTAAACTCATTTCAAGCACCAAAACAATCGAGTGTAGCTATCTATGTCTTTTGATTTGAGAAATCAAATGATCTCTTCACACGTTGCTCTGGAACAATGTTGGGCGCCACTTTACAGAAAGCCGAGTTTATTCTGAACATTTTGATATGAAACACGTGGTTACAGGTTCTGTGCAAAGACCCTGAAAGGGTGAATTCAAGTGGCCGGGTTGGATCAGCGGGTAGAGCGGGCGCACATGTACTGAGAGGTTTATGCCTCAACGCAGAGGTCCAGGGTTAGAGTCCCACCTGTGATGATTTCCCCCCACCCCCCTCTCTCTCCCTTTCTCACCTAGCTGTCCTGTCAAATAAAGGCAGAAAAGCCCAATGAATAATCTTATTAAAATCTTAAAAATAGATATTTCCCTCATATATCGTGCAGCCCTGTCGGCGGTCAGTCGACCCAGAGTTTGTATTTTCCAGAGTTTTTATCTTCCATTATTATTATATTCCATCAGACGTCCTGGTCTCTACTCACGCTGATGTGATGGCCCGGTAGCGCTCCTGGCCAGCGGTATCCCAGATCTGGGCCTTCACCGTCTTGCCGTCCACCTGGATGCTGCGCGTGGCAAACTCCACGCCGATGGTGCTCTTACTCTCCAGGTTGAACTCGTTGCGGGTGAACCGGGACAGCAGGTTACTCTTCCCCACACCCGAGTCACCGATGAGGACCACTGAGACACAGAACACACGTTAACGTCACCGAGCGCCACGCTGGAAGAAGAGAATCACATCGAGGGCCAGACGTGGAGACTTTATTAACGTGCTTTTATTTCAGAGGAAAAGTCAAATATCGTGGCCGGGTTGGCTCAGCGGGTAGAGCAGGCGCACATATGCTGAGAGGTTTATGCCTCGACGCAGAGGTCCAGGGTTTGAGTCTGACCTGTGAGGGTTTCCTGCATGTCTCCCCATGACAGTTGAGTACGTGTTTCTAAAGTAATCCTAATTATCAAACTTACCATGAAATAAAAACATGAAGCTGTAGAGAATTTGTAGAATTAGTACACTTAATAAAACCTTAATTACTACTTTACTAATATCTTCATGATAATTATGTTATTCCTCAAACCCAAACGTTACATCTGAAGGCTGTTTTATGCTTCTGCGTCAACTCCACGCCGTCCTACATACGAGCGTCCTGCTACGCCGCCGTGACCCTTTCAGAGTTCTGTGTCGGGGTTGCTTTGCATCGCGGTGCGTTTCACCGCCATAACGCTACGGCGTGATGAGTCTGAGGGTTCTGCGAGGTGTCTGCCAGCCATGACATAGTGAACATGTTGCTACTCCCCACAGTCGGCTGCTGGAAACTATCAACACACAGGACCGGCTGACCAATCACAGTCAGACAGGACCAGCTGACCAATCACAGTCAGACAGGACCAGCTGACCAATCACAGTCAGACAGGACCAGCTGACCAATCACAGTCAGACAGGACCAGCTGACCAATCACAGTCAGACAGGACCAGCTGACCAATCACAGTCCTTGTGGTCTTAGTTACACATTTTTGGAGGTGCACGCCGAGCTACGGCGGAGCGCTCGGACGACGCGGCCTGGTCTACACCGACGTGTAGGTAGATAGTTTGTTTACACAAACTTTTGGCACACCCTGCACCAAAACCACACCGCCATCCTTTCTTTCTACAAGTCTTACTGTACATATTTCTTAGAGCGTCTTCCACGTATTTTGATAGCGATATTTCTGTTCTTTGTGTTCCTGACTGTCGCAGTACTTTGTGTTCCTGACCGTCGCAGTACTTTGTGTTCCTGACTGTCGCAGTACTTTGTGTTCCTGACCGTCGCAGTACTTTGTGTTCCTGACTGTCGCAGTACTTTGTGTTCCTGACCGTCGCAGTACTTTGTGTTCCTGACCGTCGCAGTACTTTGTGTTCCTGACTGTCGCAGTACTTTGTGTTCCTGACCGTCGCAGTACTTTGTGTTCCTGACTGTCGCAGTACTTTGTGTTCCTGACTGTCGCAGTACTTTGTGTTCCTGACTGTCGCAGTACTTTGTGTTCCTGACTGTCGCAGTACTTTGCTCTACGGTCTGTTCCCTCTTCATGTGTTTATTGTTATTATTAACACACCGAGGCAAACTCCATGCAAGTGGAAACTTTGGCAATAAACGTTCATCGGTGCTTTAAGCCCCCAGTGTCGTCTTCCAGGCAGCGCTGCGTGGAAGGCGCTAGGATTAGGTTACGGTGACACGCAACAGACACGCCACGCTCACGCCACGCAGCCAGTGTGTAGCCGGCGTAGGGTTATGGTTAAGGTTATGGTTAAGGTTATGATTAGGCTGCAAGGAGACGTTGGGGGCTTAAAACACCATCAAGCTCAATAAATCTCATTGTGATTGACAAGCATTTACTACTGAAATGTCTGAGTGTATATATATATATATATATATATATATATACACTCAGACACTATACAAACTCTGATGTGTACATCTTTCAGCTGTGTTGTCCTTGTTTTCAGCAGTATCTGTATTTATATCTGTATTTCTGTGTAGTACTTTCTGATTCTTATTGTTTTGAATACACTTAATAAATGAATGCTAACACCTAGCTAGCTAGCTAGCTAGCCCATAATAAGTAGCGTGTGCTTATATGTGGTAAACTGTCCCGTCCGTTCCCATGGAGATAACGTGATAACGGTTAACGTCAGTTAGGTGTGTCCGACGTGAAGCTAACATCTGCTAACTGCTAGCTAACCGTTTAACGATAACTAACGTAACGTGACCAACCGACCGCTGATTCTACTTCCGCTGATTAGCGAAGAGACTCATTTAACGTGCTGACATTTCTCCGAAAGATCGGTGAAAAACAACCGGGAGCACAAAGGTGGACGGTGGCTAACGGTGGCTAACGGTGGCTAACGTTAGCATCAGCCCAGCTGGCCTGTGCAGGACTGGAGAGCTGATGCTAACTGATGCTAACGGTGGCTAACGTTAGCATCAGCTGGCCTGTGCAACAATAACGAGAAGAAGAAAACGTTGTTTTACCTTTGAACAAATAATCATATTCGTCATCTCTAGTGCCCATCGTCTTATCGAGGAATGGTTAGTCCGAGATTTAATTTGATTTAATTGGGAAAGAAAAGGCGATCTACTGTATTTCACTCTTCCAACGGGAATCTGTTTGGAAGCTGTACTTCCGTAACTTCTTCTTCGTCTTCTTCTCTGGCAGCGTAATACCAGCACATAAAGAGAAGTCTGCCACCTGGTGGTCGGGAGAGGGAACTGCCACCTGGTGGTCGGGAGAGGGAACTGCCCCCTGAGGGAACTGCCCCCTGGTGGTCGGGAGAGGGAAATGCCCCCTGGTGGTCGGGAGAGGTAACTGCCCCCTGGTGGTCGTGGTCAGGAGAGGGAACTGCCCCCTGGTGGTTGGGAGAGGGAACTGCCCCCTGGTGGTCGTGAGAGGGAACTACCCCCTGGTGGTCGGGAGAGGTAACTGCCACATGGTGGTCGTGGTCGGGAGAGGGAACTGCCTCCTGGTGGTCGGGAGAGGGAACTGCCCCCTGGTGGTGGGGAGAGGGAGTCACTACCATGGATGTGGGTTATGATGAGAACTGGATACACTGATGATAGGGTGACTGGTTAAAGTGCCCATATTATGAAAAACATATGACATATAGACACTTTAGAAACGGATAACCATCATTGGAACCAAAATATGTCTGAGTTTATTAGCAAAGCTGATGCTTACATACTGTCACGTAAGAAGTCTAAGCCCGTGTTCGGTCTGCAGCCATGTTAGTTTCTGTACTTTGACAAAACTTACGCTCATGCTAACATACCCACAATGACAAAGTAAATATGCTGATGTTAGCATGCTAGTTAGCAGTTAACATGAAGTGTAGCTGAGGCTGATGGGAATGCCATTCATTAGTTCTGCAGGTATTTGATCATAAACCAAAGTATTGGACGTTTTAAAACTTTGACCTGATTATGGCGCTAGATGCAGAGTCAGAGGGTCAAAGCATTTTGAGCTATCCGCGCGTATGTCTACGCTGTAGCGTAGCCACTTGGCGTGTTATCGCGAGGCTAGGTGTTATCGCGAGGCTAGGTGTTATCGCGAGGCTAGGTGTTATCGCGAGGCTACGTGTTATCGCGAGGCTACGTGTTATCGCGAGGCTACGTGTTATCGCGAGGCTAGGTGTTATCGCGAGGCTAGGTGTTATCGCGAGGCTACGTGTTATCGCGAGGCTACGTGTTATCGCGAGGCTAGGTGTTATCGCGAGGCTACGTGTTATCGCGAGGCTAGGTGTTATCGCGAGGCTAGGTGTTATCGCGAGGCTAGGTGTTATCGCGAGGCTACGTGTTATCGCGAGGCTAGGTGTTATCGCGAGGCTAGGTGTTATCGCTAGGTGTTATCGCGAGGCTAGGTGTTATCGCGAGGCTAGGTGTTATCGCGAGGCTACGTGTTATCGCGAGGCTACGTGTTATCGCGAGGCTAGGTGTTATCGCGAGGCTACGTGTTATCGCTAGGTGTTATCGCGAGGCTAGGTGTTATCGCGAGGCTACGTGTTATCGCGAGGCTAGGTGTTATCGCGAGGCTAGGTGTTATCGCGAGGCTACGTGTTATCGCGAGGCTAGGTGTTATCGCGAGGCTACGTGTTATCGCGAGGCTACGTGTTATCGCGAGGCTAGGTGTTATCGCGAGGCTACGTGTTATCGCTAGGTGTTATCGCGAGGCTAGGTGTTATCGCGAGGCTACGTGTTATCGCGAGGCTACGTGTTATCGCGAGGCTAGGTGTTATCGCGAGGCTACGTGTTATCGCTAGGTGTTATCGCGAGGCTAGGTGTTATCGCGAGGCTACGTGTTATCGCGAGGCTAGGTGTTATCGCGAGGCTACGTGTTATCGCGAGGCTACGTGTTATCGCGAGGCTAGGTGTTATCGCGAGGCTACGTGTTATCGCGAGGCTACGTGTTATCGCGAGGCTACGTGTTATCGCTAGGTGTTATCGCGAGGCTACGTGTTATCGCGAGGCTACGTGTTATCGCGAGGCTACGTGTTATCGCGAGGCTAGGTGTTATCGCGAGGCTAGGTGTTATCGCGAGGCTAGGTGTTATCGCGAGGCTAGGCTAACTTTTTTATTTATTTATTTATTTGATAGGGACAATGCACATTAATGAACATCTGCATTGAGACAACAAAAACAGACGTAAACATGCCGGATTATAGCCACAGGGCTAATTTAAATAATACAAAAATGAATAAGTACAGGCAAAAGTAAAATAGTCACTTAATGGTTACAAGACTGGTTTGCTTTAAGCCACACTTTGAGTTTGGTTTTAAATTTTATCTGCTTTTATGTTTTGAACTGTTTTTAACTGCTCTTTAATGTTTAATTTCTTATACTGCACTGTAACTTTTATTCTTGTATTTTAATTGTCTTCATGTAAAGCACTTTGAATCGCCCTGTTGCTGAAAAGTGCTCTACACATAAAGCTGCCTTGCCTTAAATATTATTAATGTCGGACATTCCCTAACACTGATGGGGATACTGTTACCGGCCTTCACAGACAAAGCATTTTGCCCAGAGGCTGTTCTTCTGAAAGGCTCCTCACAGTCACCTCTAGTGGGGCCCGTGTCCTGGTACCACTGGGAGTCTCTGATTTAAAGAAGTCTGACATGGGAGGAGGGGCTAATCCATTTAACCAGTCCCTCCAGAAAAACGCGATTATGCGATCGCAGAATTCAATGCATAATCAGCCAAAGTCTGCATATTTATGCGGGGGGGACGCATTTTTTAAAATACGCCGCAGTTTCGCCGCATAAATTGCCGATTTCCGCGCAAAATATGCGGGGCTTGCATGATTTCATAATCCCCGCATTTTCGTTGCAAAAAGTCACATATATCTCAGCAGAAAGTTGAAAAATGTTGCGTTTACTTCACACGAGAGCAGCCATTTTCCCCTGTTGCCATGGGAACGTTATGAAGTGACGTAATTTTACCTACTGAGAACACAGTGTTGGGGAATCACTTTGTTTTCTCTTTTTCATCAAACCGCAGTTTTTGCAAGTTCCCGCATTTTTTGCAAGTTCCCGCATTTTCATCGCATAAAATGGCATAAATATTCCGCATATTCCATCGCATTTATTAAGAAAACATGCCGCATAATCAAGGATTTTTGCCCGCAACAATCACAAAAAAACTTTTTTTCCAGCGTTTCTCTGGAGGGACTGTTTAACACTTTGTACACAAAGCAACAAGACATGACACCACTCCCCTGAGCTATGACAACTTTATTGAAACAAAAAGACCAACAAGCAGCACTCGATACATCTACAGCAGCTGAAACTATTATTTGGATCAAAGTCGAAGGAAAGACATACGAGCACGATAAAGTTGGAGCAAATGCAACAGGAAAATAAATGCACGGGAAAACAAAGCTGTTTACATCTGATTGTCAACATGTCCTGTTATTGCTGTTTGCCAAGGTAAAACTATCAGCATGTTTAACCAAAGCGACCCGTGTGTCACTGGAAAATGAAGCAGGCGAACGAAAACCTAGCGATTCTGTAATGACATGAAATCATTGACGGCCTTTCTATAGCTTCCACTTTGACCTCGCTGCAACAAATCAGGCCGTTCTCATTTACTGTTTGTACTTTAACCTACGAAAAGTAATGCACACATTAATGTGTGTATTACCCACGTACTGTAATCGTGAGTCAGCACGTGCAGGGCTGCCTCTAACGAGGAAGTTTGGCGTGGCTCAGTCTGTAGGGACTCAGCCTGGGAACTGGAGGGCCGCCGGTTCAAGTCCCCCGTGCAGACCAAGTTCCAAGTGTGGACTGGTAGCTGGAAAGGTGCCACTTCACCCCCAGCTGCTCAGCGCGCCTGTCATGGCCTCACTCTGAAATCTCTCCATTAGTGGATGTATAGTTCCTGGGTCTGTGTGTGAATTAACTAACAGAATGAAAAAAATTTAATTTCCTCTTAGGGGATCAATAAAGTTTATCTTAAGTCAGGTGATGTAATGTAAAGAGTTATGATCTAGCTACTAGGTCGGGGTGGATGGATGGTGAAACCAACACAAGACAAATGTACTTATTTTAACCCAAACCACGATCTTATTCTAAACCTACCCAAGTAGTTCTGCTGCCTGAACAGGTTCTGCACTGATCGCTCGTGTTGCTGGACATTCGTAGGGTAACTTTTCGTAAGATATCATAAGAACTGTTTTCATGAGGATACGTTGAACGAATACATCAGCGTGTTAGTTCTGAAACAATCAAGTCAATTAATTGCAACTATTTCGATAATCAATTAATCGTTTGAGTAATTTTTCCAAGCAAAAATTTGTCAAAATATGCTTTTTTATTCCCGTCATGTGATAGTAAATGAATATATTCAGGTTCTGGACATTTGAAGACGTCATCTAATACAACATGACATCATGACTTCACGTAAACATACACGCCACTTTCCTAAAGCCACGTGGCGTGTTATCTGGACGCATTTTGAGCTATCCACGTGTACGTCTACGCCGTATACAGCGGACGGCAGTCTGCGACGTCACAGCGTAAACATACACGCCACTTTCCTAAAGCCACGTGGCGTGTTATCGCGAGGCTGCGGTTGGGTTTAGGAAAAGAACAAACGTGGAAAGGAAACGTGACACGCAGGACATGAAGGAAACGCCACGTGGGACCCGATCCCCGGTCTCCTGGGTGAAAGTCCTGTTGTTGTTGGACCCGTCCACCCCCCCGACCAACCTCCCTACGCAGATTTCCCCCTTTCATACTACTCGCTACGGCGTTAATTCACATGCAATCGCAAAGTAATGTAAGTCAATGGAGGCAGAACGGCGTTGATAAACACGCTACAAAGCGAGTATGCGTCTTGATAACACGATAACTGGCGTGTCATACGTACGCCACTTCATGACATCAGTCTGATTTCTGATGTCACAGGTCAAACGATTAATTGAAACAATAATTGGAATATGAACGTGTAATTACACTAACCGTTAGTTGCAGCCCTGAAGTGCATTTTCCCAAAAAATGATGTTTCAGTCGTTCCCATGTTGACACAGTCAGATGGCAATAATCAGTTTGCACCAAAATACATAATAAGGGTATTTCTGGCTAAATATTATATCTTGAATAATCTTTGGCATGCATCTTATTAAGCTTGACACAACAAAAGAAACTCACAATAATAATCACTAGTGCACAGTAAGTGTACAGCCAATACACCACTCTGTCTACAGAACATACAAAAATCACTTTTCAGAGAGAAAATATGGATCCTCGACGGGATCTTTAAATATGTAAACAGGAAATAAGAAACAATGTGTAAAAATACCAGAATTATACAGGTGTGTATACAGAGTGTAGATCTGACCAGACTGCAGTTTGTGTTCATTTCAAGTCCCTTTTTTGGGAGAATATAAGTGGTAATAAGCACCATTTCTCCAGACTGGTCCATGCTGAATAATGCCCGTATGATGCTCCTTCATCGTACAGGTTCGGTAGATCCACTCAGTCCAGGTGTGACGTGGGCCTCGGTCCAGGTGTGACGTGGGCCTCAGTCCAGGTGTGACGTGGGCCTCAGTCAGGTCTTTGGCACGCACGTTCACTTGTCAGTACAACAGTCCAGCCAGATACATTTACAAATAATCAGTCACTTTGTTTTCTGTTTCCGATCATCCTCGACTTTCCATCTTCTGACGTATCCAGAGATCAGCGTACCAGAAGGAAAGGTATACTTGTGTGCATATGTTTGTAATATGTACTGTATGCTTGTGTGCATATGTATGTAATATGTACTGTATACTTGTGTGCATATGTATGTAATATGTACTGTATGCTTGTGTGCATATGTATGTAATATGTACTGTATGCTTGTGTGTATATGTACTGTACGTGTATATTCCCTCTGTTGACGTTTTGTTGATGAGTGGGAATTTAAAATACACACAAAAAATATGTAGTATTGATTGGCACAAAAACAGTTTGTATATAATACAGTGATAACATATCAAACAGCTGTGCGAGAGTTGGAGAACTCCAACAAGGAGAGTCTCCCCCCTTTTCCTAAACCACGTGTCAAACTCGAGGCTCGCGGGCCGAACACGGCCCCTCGCAGATTTGAATGCGGTCCGAATATCAATTTAGGTTCACAATAAATTTGGGCTTGTGCGCCAAATCAAAAAGATGAGAACGCGTTTTTCTTGATTTGTTAAATTCTATGATGGCTGAGGAACTTTTATTTCTGACTTTTGTTCGGCTTCTTGTCCAGAACAATGTGACAAAAGTGTCCAAAAAAAGCAACAAGAAAGATGAAAAAAGCGCTAAAAACGACAAATAAAACGACAAATAAAACGTCGGAGAAAATTACAAAAAAGACGGAAAATTTTGAAATAAAGCTCATAAAATTAAGAAAAATGTGACATACAGTAAGAACATATTTGACTTTTTCAATGAAATAAAAACATGTTAATAAAGTCTCCATGTTAATAACATGCCAATAACATGTTAATAAAGTCTACATGTCAATAAAGTCTCCATGTTAATAACATGTTAATAACATGTTAATAAAGTCTACATGTCAATAAAGTCTCCATGGTAATAACATGTTAACATGTTAATAAAGTCTCCATGTTAATAAAGTCTACATGTTAATAACATGTTAATAAAGTCTCCATGTTAATAAAATCTACATGTTAATAACATGTTAATAAAGTCTCCATGTTAATAAAGTCTCCATGTTAATAACATGTTAATAAAGTCTCCATGTTAATAAAGTCTCCATGTTAATAACATGTTAATAAAGTCTCCCGGTCAATAAAGTCTCCATGTTAATAACATGTTAATAACATCTCCATGTTAATAAAGTCTACATGTTAATGACATGTTAATAACATGTTAATAAAGTCTCCATGTTAATAAAGTATCCATGTCAATAAAGTCTCCATGTCAATAAAGTCTCCATGTTAATAACATGTTAATAAAGTCTCCATGTTAATAAAGTCTACATGTTAATGACATGTTAATAACATGTTAATAAAGTCTCCATGTTAATAACATGTTAATAAAGTCTCCATGTGTGGCCCTTAGTGGATTTTGACCCTTCTGTCCCAAACACACATCTTATGTACCAGTTCACAGTTTTGCTGGTTGTGGATGAACTGGGAGCTCTGGTCCAGAGTCCAGTCTGGGGGTTGGGGGAGGGGGTCCTAAAGCAGCGAGCTGGTGGGGCTGCCGGGCAGCGGGGGGCTGCGGCTGTGGGACGGGCTGGGGCGCACCGGCAGCAGGTCGTAGTGGCCGGGGATGTGGCTGTTCCTGGGCAGGTCGTATGGGTTCTGCGGGTAACAGGGAACCGTGCCGCCGGCTCCCTGCACGATACTGATGGTTGGTTCTGAGAGGGATTCAAGTAGAAATTATTATTCATCAGTTTTCAACTAGTTTTTTAAACTGCTTCATATTTGAGTCATTTATCAAGTAAAAACATTGTGAAACGTGAGCTGGTTCCATGTGACCGAGCTGTAGCCGGACGTCGTCATACTCAGATTCTAGTCCGAACGTTGTGGGCGGGGCTAAGTTCGGCGGGCATCCAGGCTAATCAGTCCCTCCAGAAAAACGCAGAGTTTTTTTGTGATTGTTGAGGGCAAAAATCCTTGATTATGCGGCACGTTTTCTTAAAAAATGTGATGGAATATGCGGAATATTTATGCAATTTTATGCGATGAAATTGCGGGAACTTGCGGGAAAAACTGCGGTTTGATGAAAAAGAGAAAACAAAGTGATTCCCCCCCAACACCGTGTTCTCACTAGGAGAAATGACATCACTTCATAACGTTCCCATGGAAACAGGGGAAAATGGCTGCTCTCGTGTGAAGTAAACAACATTTTTCAACTTCCTGCTGAGATATATGTGACTTTTTTGCAATGAAAATGCGGGGATTATGAAATCATGCAAGCCCCGCATATTTTGCGCGGAAATCGTCAATTTATGCGGTGAAAGTGCGGCGTATTTGAAAAAATGCCCCCCCGCATAAATATGCAGACTTTGGCTGATTATGCATTGAATACTGCGATCGTATAATCACGTTTTTCTGGAAGGAGTGGCTGATAGAGCGGTATAATGGCAATAATTTCATGTCTGTTGCTGAGCAACGGTTCTCATACTCCGAAATGAATCAATCGTTTTTACCCCTTTCTATGATTACACACTAAAGTTTTATATTAAAAGTTAAGAATTCAGATTTATCAGTTACGCTAACTAAGTCCCGCCCTTCTACCTCCGGCCAATGGGACCTATCTTTAGAAACAAAAATATGAACGGGAGTCAATGGAGAGATAATAATTATATTTTGATCCCGTTGGAATTGAGCCACGGATTACACATACGATGTTCGTCAATTTAAAAGATAATTTTTCAACCGAAGAAAGTCTCAGTTTATTGTTAAACTGTTGAAGTATAAAACTGTTAAAATACGTAATTATGAAGACTTCACACTTCAACGTCTCATGATGACGTCACGCTGAAGCTACGATGTCTCTGAGTGTGTGTGTGTGTGTATGTGTGTGTATGTGTGTGTGTGTGTGTATGTGTGTGTGTATGTGTGTGTGTGTGTGTGTGTGTGTGTGTGTATGTGTCTGTGTGTGTGTGTGTGTATGTGTGTGTGTATGTGTCTGTGTGTGTGTGTGTGTATGTGTCTGTGTGTATGTGTAACGTTACTCTAATGAGGATCTTACTCATTCTTTTGCTTCTCTGCTGAAAACACATCAGGTAAGATAATGTTACATGTGTTGTGGAACAGAGCTAAGCTAGCTAACTGGGAGATGTAGTCCACTGGGAGTTGTAGTCCACTGGGAGATGTAGTCCACTGCGCGGTTTCACCCTAAACTAAGTGGTCATATGACAAACCTACGGCTAACTGAGACTTTCCTTGGTTGAAAAATTATCTTTTAAATTGACGAACATCATATACACGTCCGGACGACGCGTGAAGGCGGCGTAACGCTCATCTGGCCGTAAGCGTACCCATGTTGTAGACGTTCTTGGTGGGTGCGGACGTGGTGGTCGTCGTGGCGACGATGGCGGCGGAGCAGCAGTGCGCCGCGTGTTCGCGGCGAGCCGGCGATTTCATCTCCACGTAGCTGCTCTCTGAGTGTTTGCACACGGCGGGCGCGTCGTTGATGGTGGCGTACGGGTTCTCGCTGTTGATGGAGCAGGTGCTGGACAAGGAGCCCTTCATGTAGTCTGAAAGATAAAAATACATCGTTTAACCCGCGTGGAGAACAAACAACCCGGGAAATGGTCACGTCATTTAATCTATTCATTCATGTACACGGACACGTTTATCTCGTTTTTTTCCTGGTGGTCGGCGCGTTTTTTAACCCGTGTGTTGTCCTCCCAGGTCAAAATTAACACTCTTTTAGACGCTGTTTTCACATTTTTGTTGCTTTTCCCCATGTTATGCTTGTTTTTTTTCACACCAGTATATTCACCACTATAGCCTACCTATTTATTTGCACTAGTTTTACACTTAATTTTGGAATTTATGGTCAATAAACCTCATTTATACGACATTTTTTAATTTTTGTGTAAGAAAAAAGCACAAATGACACCTGTTGTCTATGAAAATAAAGCTCTGATCCTTAAAAAAGACGACAAAATCCATCGTGTGGTGTGAAACAAACAAGCATAACATGGGGAAAAGCAACAAAAATGTGAAAACAGCGTCTAAAAGAGTGTTCATTTTGACCCGGGAGGACAACACAAGGGTTAAAAAACGCGCCGACCACCACGAAAAACACGAGATAAACGTGTCCGTGCTCAGAAGATTGTGGCATCCAGAAACTGAAGTGAAGGTAACAGTGGTGTAACAGATCCGCGGTCCGTACGGGTCATCACTCAAACAAAGGTTACATTGCAAGGCCAACGTCAACATTCAAAAGCAGTTCAGGTTAAAAAAAAAACACACATCATGTGACAGGAAAACACACAGCATTCAGTTATTGTGAGGGAGAGATTCCCCCGGGTGAGTTTTGGGAGTGATGGGGGTCAAAGCAGGAGGAAGAGTCCCGGCAGAGAGGGGGAACACATAGAGGAGAGGAGAGGAGTCGGTGAGTCCTGCAGAGACACAAACACACCTGTCAGCACTGGTTGGTTCATATCAACACATCAATTATCAATCGTTACATTCAGGGACATTCGTACGACGGAGCATTGGAGGCCCAATCACATCGGTGTATCTGATGTAGGCGGGCCAGAGGCCAGCTGCACCAATCACATCGGTGTATCTGATGTAGGCGGGCCAGAGGCGAGCTGCACCAATCACATCGGTGTATCTGATGTAGGCGGGCCAGAGGAGAGCTGCACCAATCACATCGGTGTATCTGATGTAGGCGGGCCAGAGGCGAGCTGCACCAATCACATCGGTGTATCTGATGTAGGCGGGCCAGAGGCCAGCTGCACCAATCACATCGGTGTATCTGATGTAGGCGGGCCAGAGGCGAGCTGCACCAATCACATCGGTGTATCTGATGTAGGCGGGCCAGAGGCCAGCTGCACCAATCACATCGGTGTATCTGATGTAGGCGGGCCAGAGGCCAGCTGCACCAATCACATCGGTGTATCTGATGTAGGCGGGCCAGAGGAGAGCTGCACCAATCACATCGGTGTATCTGATGTAGGCGGGCCAGAGGCCAGCTGCACCAATCACATCGGTGTATCTGATGTAGGCGGGCCAGAGGCCAGCTGCACCAATCACATCGGTGTATCTGATGTAGGCGGGCCAGAGGCGAGCTGCACCAATCACATCGGTGTATCTGATGTAGGCGGGCCAGAGGCCAGCTGCACCAATCACATCGGTGAATCTGATGTAGGCGGGCCAGAGGAGAGCTACACCAATCACATCGGTGTATCTGATGCCGAGGTGAGCTGAACAGATGACGACAGTTTAATCTACCAGTTATCTCCGCTGGTAGCTGAGCGTACGGGGCTCTGGATACGTCACCCCGTGGATTGCTGTGATTGGTCGTAGTGTTATCCAATTGCGTGCAGTGAGATTTTCAAACTGCACGCTGTGCCGCCCCTCGAGTTGGGCCGTTTTCATTACTCAATACCAGAACCTTAATCTTTCAGGTTAGGGTCTGGATTTCCAGGCTAATATCAAGTCATTAAAAAATTGTTTTCTTTGCTGCAAATAAAACAAAGTCATCTGTTTCTCAAATTTTTCTAACAGTATAATACACAATCGACAAGATAATGTCCATGTATTAACTTAGAGGATGGGAGTATATCCTGATTATTATTATTTTACTTTCTACTAATATACTTTCCATTTGGTCCAAAAAGAGAGATATTTCTGTTCCATTTGCTGATAATATTCATCAGATTTAGACACCAAGCCCTACATTTCAGTTTTAAGCAAACATAGTGTGTGAATCTGTCAGGCTCTCCTCTGGTCTAACACATGTAGCTCACTAATGGGCAGTTACAGGAGGGATGACTTCAGGTGAACAGACAGTAGACTGAAGAACAGCTGATTAATGAGGAAGAAGGAAGGCTGAGGTAGGTAGAGGCAGTCGTTGGCGGAGGGAACTGTCCGGCTCACTCTGTACCTCTGTAGCGCGGCTCCACGTGGTAGCTGTAGCGCCGGTCGATGCAGTAAACACCTGCACAGAAGCCAGAGAGCAAAGGTCAAAACAAACAAGAACAAAAGGGAAGCGACTACTTTAATGTACTCCTGAATGTAACTGGCGTCTGTCGCCCGCCACGCGTGAGACCACGCCGGGAGCGGAGCGTCTCGCCTGCCTGACTCACAGATGTTGTCGTGTTGGTCATTTTTCCAGACTGATCTCATGAAGTGGCGTATGTATGACATGCAGGTTGGTCGCCCGTTATATGGCGCTAAAGGAGACTTTAAGCATCAATAACAAGCGTCTGTATTTTACCAGATGGGAGGGAGAACCTGTTAATAATCCTATAATGGATGGGCAGACAGGAAAATAAACTATTCATTAAGCATTATCTAGATTTGCCGTGATTGCTGCCGGCGGCTGCGGCACGGTGGCTACACAGCGCAGACGCGCCGGGTGAGATTTTGGGGTGAGGGTAACTGGCTGAGGGATGCAGAGACAACAAACTGGGACTGACCCAGCTCGCTGAGGTTACAGTAGGCCCCCCACTCTGGAGCACTGTTCCTGTGGCGCTTCTTTGTCTTCATCTGGAAAACACACAAAGAGTGAGAACACATGAGAACACATGAGAATGCATGAGAACACATGAGAACACATGAGAACACATGAGAACACATGAGAACGCATGAGAACACATGAAAACACATGAGAACACATGAAAACACATGAAAACACATGAGGACACATGAGAACGCATGAGAACACATGAAAACACATGAAAACACATGAGAACACATGAGAACACATGAGAACACATGAGGACACATGAGAACACATGGGAACACATGAGAACACATGAGAACACATGAGGACACATGGGAACACATGAGAACACGACAACACATGAGAACACATGAGAACGCATGAGAACACATGAGAACGCATGATAACACATGAAAACACATGAGAACACATGAAAACACATGAGGACACATGAGAACACATGAAAACACATGAGAAGGCATAAGAACACATGAGAACACATGAGAACACATGAGGACACATGGGAACACATGAGAACACATGAGAACACATGAAAACACATGAGAACACATGAAAACACATGAGAACACATGAGAACACATGCAAACACATGAGAACACAAGAACACACGAGAACGCAGGAGAACACATGAGAACACATGAGGACACATGGGAACACATGAGAACACGACAACACATGAGAACACATGAGAACACATGAGAACACATGAAAACACATGAGAACACATGAGAACACATGAGAACGCATGAGAACACATGAGAACACATGAGGACACATGGGAACACATGAGAACACATGAGAACACATGAAAACACATGAGAACACATGAAAACACATGAGAACACATGAGAACACATGAGAACACATGAAAACACATGAAAACACATGAGAACACAAGAACACACGAGAACGCAGGAGAACACATGAGAACACATGAGGACACATGGGAACACATGGGAACACATGAGAACACGACAACACATGAGAACACATGAGAACACATGAGAACGCATGAGAACACATGAAAACACATGAGAACACATGAGGATACATGAGAACACATGAGGACACATGAGGACACATGAGAACACATGAGAACACATGAGAACACATGAGGACACATGAGGACACATGGGAACACATGAGGACACATGGGAACACATGAGGACACATGGGAACACATGAGAACACATGAGAACACGACAACACATGAGAACACATGAGAACACATGAGAACGCATGAGAACACATGATAACACATGAAAACACATGAGAACACATGAAAACACATGAAAACACATGAAAACACATGAGAACACATGAAAACACACGAGAAGGCATAAGAACACATGAGAACACATGAGAACACATGAAAACACATGAGAACACATGAAAACACATGAGAACACATGAAAACACACGAGAAGGCATAAGAACACATGAGAACACATGAGAACACATGAAAACACATGAAAACACATGAAAACACATGAGAACACATGAGAACGCATGAAAACACATGAGAACACATGAAAACACATGAGAACACATGAAAACACATGAGAACACATGAGAACGCATGAGAACACATGAAAACACATGAAAACACACGAGGACAGAATACTTCTCAGAATGCTGAGTACAAGTATAAGTCTGACAGACTGATGTCATGAAGTGGCGTATGTATGACACGCTGTATACAGCGTAGACATACACGCGGATAGCTCAAAATGCGCACAGATAACACGCCACTTAGCTTAAGATATTGGGCGTGTATCTTTACGAGAAGTCATGATGTCACGTTGGTCAGGAAGTCCCTGGACCCACCTTGGCGGAGAGTCTCTTGTCGGGCGCGGCGTAGTGCGCGGCGTAGGTGCAGGGCCCCAGGGTGCGGTAGCTGGGGTTGGAGAAGCAGCGGCCTGCAGAGCTGTTACTGGGAGAGGACTCTGGAGAGGAGAGCAGACCTGTGCACTGCAGCCCTGCTGTCACCACACAGCAGCAGCACATGTTCTTACATCAGCAACATAACATAACACGCAGTGCACACGCAGTGCACACGCAGTGCACACGCAGTGCACACGCAAGATATCTGAAGTCCAGCTGGAACCAAGAGAAGGAACTTAAGTCTCGTAGAACATTCATTCATTTTCTTTACCTGCTTGTTCCTGTTTAAGGTGATAGAAGAGCTGCACAGACAATCACATTCATTTACACATACCAGTGTAGGAATAATTACTTGATGTTTTTCGATAACTGATTAATCGTTTATGTCGTTTATCAGACAAAAATGGCAAACATTTGCCGTTTTAAGTAATTCTAAATGTCATATTTCTAGCCTCAGACGCTCTGAAAGTCCAAAAAGTTGCAGATTAAAATGAAAGAAGTCCAACTGGAACCAAGAGAAGGAACCTCAGCATTTATAATACAAATGTACCTGTGAACACAGACACTCACATTCATCTTGTCATCAGTGTAGGTCAGCGCTGAAATAAATACGTGATCAATGTACAACCGTTTTCCAATATTGATGAATTATTAATGTAATTTATCAAACAAAATAACAATATGAAGGCGACCCCTTGTGCTCGGAGCTCTTTCACAATTCTTCTGTAACGACTTAACGACAAATAATTAGCGGTCGATGCATAGACTGTGTAAGTGAAGCCAAAACATCTGGATCGCCCCCTGGTGGCTATAGCTCATAAGCCCCGCCCCCTCCATGTTAGCGGATGGGACATGCGCCAAACAAAAACAAAAAAAATCAAAGTACACGTTAAATAAATGTTTCCCAAAGATGGTTTCTGCCATTTTAGGTAGTTCTGATCACGCTCATGTTTGTTCAAGTATTCATTTTTATGATCAGTTTGGTTTTTATTAGTTATTTGATGCATCAACAATTACAGCGGCGCCCGTATCCTGGATATTTTGGCTTCACTTTAGTACAGTGGGAGGAAGTGGAGACGAGTCGTCCATCGTTATATACGGCCAGGTGTAGTATGTACTGTCCAGTCTGTGAATAAAGAGAGATACGGACGTCTTACCTGAGAGCGAGTAGTCGGTGGAGTTGATGTGAAGGGCGGGCGTGTAGGTGACGCTCGGCACGTGGTGGCCTTTCTCTCTCTGCCGATAGCGGAACCAGACCACGAGGCCGAGCATGGCCACGATGAGCAGCAGCAGGAAGATGATGCCCAACACGGCTCCGGCCGACTGGCGCTCTGACGCCAGAGCCGGGCTGATCTTCGTGTACGGGTTCAGTTCCTCCATCATCAGAGCCGCTGAGCAAAACAGGGACACGGAACAGGTAAACACACCTGAACTCCTGTAACTAGCATGCTGTACAGCTACAACAATCCTCATATTCCCTGGATTTTAATTTGATTAAGTTTCAAAATAAAAGTCCTCACATTTGACCTAATACTGCATTTCATTTAATGTACTGTTTCTCTACTAATTCACCATATTCTGCCCGTCCACCAGGGGGCGCCATGTTTGTTCTGTTTTGTCTTTGAACTTCCGGTTGAGCAACTCTGTCCATTGCAGTACACACACATACATGTACCGGGCACGTTAGGGTGGGGGGGTGCGGGGCTGTCATAACAACTGGATTAAAAGACGGGAACACCAGGGCTAGCCGACCAGAAGTTTAAAGACAAAGCGGAAGACATGAAATGGAGGTTTAGGCAGCCGAGGAAGTGAGGAAGAGAAGAGACAGGAAGTGATTCTGATTGGCTAACGTGACGCCAGACCTGCCACCTACAGGTCTGGCGTGTGGTCTTGACGGTAGATATACATGGGTACGTGTAAACAAACACTTTTCTGAAAACTGACAGCTGTGCACGATGTTATTTTTGAAAACGGAGAGATTGAAACGTCCGTTTATGAAAATAGCCGCCACGTGTAAACATATAGTCTAAATGTGGGTCTAGATCTACATGACAATTAAATGTAGATTTGTGAGGAGCGAGTTAAGTATCCCGGCTGTGGACTTTTATTCTTCGTATGTAACTAAACTCAATCTGCGATGGCCAAAGTTTGTGTTTTAAAAACTTGTACATTTTCAGTGTCCCCAGACACTGCTGGGTCGCTTAAGAAAGATTTTCCATTAAGTGATGCATTATTTGTCTTTGTATGCACATAAATGCAATAAATTAAAGCACATAGACGCAATACTAACAAAAAAAAATACTAACAAAAAGTTCTCCTTAACGCTCCTGTTGTCCTCGGGTCAAATTTGACTTACGACAAAAGAACGTTGAAAAAGGGACAAAATGTTGAAAAAGCTACAAAAACAAAATTACAAAAACAATTTTTGTAAAAACGCTGAAAAAAGTGGCCAAAAAAGTCTGAAAAAGTGAGAAAAAAAACGTCAAAAACATCAGAAACATCACCAAAGGTGACAAAACATAATTAAAAAAAGTGACAAAAAATTGAAAGAAATGACAAAAAAAAATTAATTAAAAAATGGCAAAAAAGTGACAAAAAATTTGAATATCGACAAAAACGAAAAAGAAAAGTGTAGAAAACGAACAACAAAATGTTGAAATTTCGACCCAGAAAAACACAAAGCTGCAGGTGGACGTGAAGAGAACTTCTTCTTCTTCTTCTTGACCCTCGTGGTGTCTCGCTGTCCACCGTGAACTGGTCGTCAAAATATTAAAATGAACTTTTTTGGGGTCTTTTTTCAACGTTTTTGTCCCTTTTTTTTGATGCTTTTGTCACTTTTTTACCTAATTTTTTAGTTAGAAAAAAGCAGAAATTATGAGTTATTTTGACTAATAGTTAAAGGTGCCGTACAGAGACCATGAGCCCTCACCCTGGTCACAGCATCAAACCCCCGTCCCCCCAGCGTACAGAGACCATGAGCCCTCACCCTGGTCACAGCATCAAACCCCCGTCCCCCCAGCGTACAGATACCATGAGCCCTCACCCTGGTCACAGCATCAAACCCCCGTCCCCCCAGCGTACAGAGACCATGAGCCCTCACCCTGGTCACAGCATCAAACCCCCGTCCCCCCAGCGTACAGAGACCATGAGCCCTCACCCTGGTCACAGCATCAAACCCCCGTCCCCCCAGCGTACAGAGACCATGAGCCCTCACCCTGGTCACAGCGGATGCCTTTGTAGCCGATGCTGCAGTAGCAGGTTCCCGTCACGTAGTCGCAGGTGGCGTTGTTCATACACTCACACAGCTGCTGGCAGCCGTAGCCAAACGTCCCCGCAGGACACTCTGCACGCAGGAGCAGAAGGTTAATACATCGTCACGTGTAACGGCGGCGACCCACCAACCCGATAACCGGCCGCGTGGCGAGGTCGGTGACTCGAGTCTGGTCGGCGTGTTCCGTGCCGTCGTCAGTCGGAGGAGCCGTCGGCCTTCATTTGGGACGATTTGACTTGTTGAATCGGAGGGCGGGCAGTCGGACTCAACAACCAATCTGATTGGTGGAGAGCTAACCCTTGACTAGCGAATCAGTGCACGAGAAAACTGGAGCTGCCAACGCCAGTATCTTCTTATTACTCGCCGTCGTACGTTCCTCCGTTCAGCGAGTAATGACGACAACGATCCTTCTCGACTACTATCAACTCTCTCTGATGAGAACGACAGCTGACGATGGCGTGCTCTGTGTTTACTACGTCTACAGATGCGTTCCCTCATTTACCGCTTTAACAGATCAGCGCCGCCTGCTGTCATGGAGACGTATTACGTCTCGCGCACGCGGTCGGCCGTCGGGTTGGTGAGTCAGAGCCTTTACAGGTGCAGTGTTGTCATGTCACTTAAGTACAAATACTAGGAAGTCATATTCAGTCGGTCGTCATATACAATTTCACCACTAGATGGGAGAAATTCTTACACAATATAGCTTTAAGTACATTTAATATCAGAAAATGACTTTTGATACTTAAGTACAGTACATATCAGCATGTCATCAGTGTTTTGATGTAGAGACGTGCACACACTCACTGAGCTCACAGCTCTGTCCTATGAAGCCCGTCCTGCAGGAACACAGTCCGCTGACGTGGTCGCAGTCCGCCCCGTTCTGGCAGCGGCACACTTCAGCACACTGAGAGCCATAGAAACCTGAAGGACAGCCTGAAGACAAACACGCAACAACTGTACTCCACCATGACTAGAACAGGATGTTGTTGTTGTACAACGGGCTGTATGTACGTATCTCTGTATGTACGTATGTCTGTATGTACGTATGTATGTATGTCTGTACGTATGTCTGTATGTACTGTATGTACTGTATGTACTGTATGTCTGTATGTACTGTATGTACTGTATGTCTGTATGTACTGTATGTCTGTATGTACATATGTCTGTATGTACTGTATGTCTGTATGTACTGTATGTCTGTATGTACATATGTCTGTATGTACTGTATGTCTGTATGTACTGTATGTCTGTATGTACTGTATGTACTGTATGTCTGTATGTACTGTATGTCTGTATGTACATATGTCTGTATGTATGTATGTATGTATGTATGTATGTATGTCTGTATGTATGTACTGTATGTACATATGTCTGTATGT
>CM042426.1:295672-348172 GCA_023631565.1 Gymnocephalus cernua | reverse complement strand
ACTGCCTTCACGCTGTTTAGTTTTTTGTCAGTTGTCTTTGACTGGTTCACGCTCAACGCCACTCAAGTGGTCGATGAGTGCTGAGGCGAGAAGGAGCGAAGGAGCGAAGGAGAGAAGGAGAGAAGGAGAGAAGGAGCGAAGGAGAGAAGGAGCAAGTGTGAATGAGAAAGAGAGAATATTTGTAGCGTCTCACGTTTGGAGCAGTCGGCGCCGATCCATCCGGGGTAGCACTGACACGAGCCGTCGATGGGATTACAAGTGCCGTTGTTGGTGCACAAACACGCCTCGGCACAGGCTTTACCGTACTTTCCACCTGGACACACTGTGGGGACGCACACACACACACACACACACACACGCACGCACGCACACACACACACACACACACACACACACACACACACACACACACACACACACACACACACACACACACACAACACACACACACACACACACACACACACACACACACACACAACACACAACATTAGATGTTAGGATAATTGTTATTATCAGACCCAAACGAAATCTCCTGATTTTAGTTTTTACAGTTTTCAGCAGTGAGTTTTGCCACACGTATGTCGTGACTTTGTGGTGATGCCTGAAGGTCTACCGTGGACTCTGTAACCGTGGTTACCTTGTTTCAAGCCATTCTAGCGTGGTGTAGAAAGCCTGCAGGAAGACTTGGCTCCATTTGTTCCAGTTCTCATTAATATTCAACCAGCTAAGCTGCTTGTACTCTGATTGGCTAACAGCTAGCCAATGAGAGCCTGGCTATCAGCATCCTTTACCCAGCTCAAAGAATTTCTAATACAGGAAGAAGTTCCACTCCGTCGTTACTTCCGGGTTCTGAGTTCCACTAGATGGCGCTCACAGGCGAGTGCAGAATGAATGGGACTCTATGGAGCTGTACCCCTAAAAACCCACTTTTCTCAGGATATGATTTGTTGTCTAGTAATTTGAATGTTGCATTCGAAAGGAGAGGCAAAGAAAATACATACTGCTGGATGTTAGATTTTTTTAAAGTGGCTTTTTTGTTCTAAAAAGCCTTTTAAAATGTCAATGACGTCATACACATATATGGCCAGAGACTCAAAAGAACAAAGAACGGCACTGAAGTAGACTCCCATTCATTTAGCCGTCTAGCTCCATAGACTCCCATTCATTTAGCCGTCTAGCTCCATAGACTCCCATTCATTTAGCCGTCTAGCTCCATAGAGTCCCATTCATTTAGCCGTCTAGCTCCATAGACTCCCATTCATTTTGCACTGGACCGTGATCACCCCCAGTGGAACTCTGGTGGAACTGCAAACACAGTTGGTACAATGGGGCTGAATGGGGAGTGGAACGGCTTTCTGTAGACGGGCTTTACCCAGCTCAACTGGGCGAGCTCATGAATAGTAATGAGCTCATGAATAGTAATGAGCTCATGAATATTAATGAGCTCAGGCAACGCCACGTCAGACTGACCAGCGTTTGAAATTGGCCTGATTTCTCCTCTTATTTCTTTCCAGTGGCTAGAGCTGACAGGAAGTAGCAGTTCATCTACACATTCACCACATAACACACTCACACTCACACTCACACTCACACACACACTCACACACACACTCACACTCACACACACACACACACACACACACACACACACACACACACACACACACACACACACACACACACACACACGGACCATACACATTTAAACACATACTAGGCCACTATTATACTTATCTTTAATTTGATTTTTCAAATTTGCAATCTGATATCAAATTGCTTGGAAACATACCTATTTATATGTCTAATGTTCTGAAATAAATCATCACTGCTAACTGTTTCTAATGTGATTAGCGTCTCTGCAGAAAACTGCGTTTGAGGTTCCTCTTCCGGAGCGCCTAAAAAGGATCTAAAAGAAGTTTGTTTTTCAGTTAATCGTTTTAGGGAAATGCGCGTCCTGTTGCTTAAGGATGTAATGCTTATATTACGATTCAAATGCAGTTACACTGATAAAATATTGAGACACAGACACTGCAGCGTCTGAGAAGCCTGATAATATATTCATGTGCTCTGGGGTTGTTGATTATTGCCAATTAAAATGAGAGGACATACTGCTACTACTGCATGTATATATATATATATATATATATATATATATATATATATATATATATGTATATATATATATATATATATATATATATATATATATATATAAAGAGTTTGGTTTTAACTGAGTTTATTAACTTAAAGGTATAGTGGAGGATTTTCCCGAATTTTAGAAAACAACCGCCCTCTCCACTTTTTGAAAAAATGCACATGCACAACACCCTACCTGCTCCTGAGAGGGAACTATTCTCGTGCACACGCCTAGTTCTCCTCGTGCACGCTCTGTTTACATGTTTCCAAAAGAGCCTAGAGGCCGAGGGAGACGAGGTCGGGGCGGGGGCGCAAGAGCCAGCGCCAGCCGAGAGCGGAGAGGCAGCGGTCGGGCTAGAGGCCGCAGAAAGCTAAAACTACCTCGGGACGGGCACGTACGACGGCCGTACGTAAACATATCCCAGAATGATTGACAGCTAGGAGGACCAATAGTCTTGATGATCCACCCGGGAAAAGAAAATCCTCCTCTATACCTTTAACAGTATTTTATAAAACTTCATGCACAGAAGCTCAACAGAGTTAACTCTAAGTGTGTGTGTGTGTGTGTGTGTGTGTGTGTGTGTGTGTGTGAGTGTCTGTGTGTGAATGTGTGTGTGTGAGTGTGTGTGTCTGTGTGTGTGTGTGAGTGTGAGAGTGTGTGTCTGTGTGTGTGTGTGTGTGTCTGAGTGTGTGTGTGTGTGTGAGTGTGTGTGTGAATGTGTGTGTGTGTGAGAGTGTGTCTCTGTTTGTGTGTGAATGTGTGTGTGTGTGAGAGTGTGTGTCTGTGTGTGTGTGTGTGTCTGAGTGTGTGTGTGTGTGTGTGTCTGAGTGTATGTGTGTGTGAATGTGTGTGTGTGAGTGTGTGTGTGCCTGTGTCTGAGTGTGTGTGTGTCTGAGTGTATGTGTGTGTGAGTGTGAGTGTGTGTGTGTGTGCCTGTGTCTGAGTGTGTGTGTCTGAGTGTGTGTGAGTGTGTGAGTGTGTGAGTGTGTGTGAGTGTGTGTGTGTGTGTCTGAGTGTGTGTGTGTGTGTCTGAGTGTTTGTGTGTGTGTGTGTGTGTCTGTGTGTGTGTGTGTGTGTGTGTCTGAGTGTGAGTGTGTGTGTGTCTGAGTGTGTGTGTGTGTGTGTGTGTGTCTGAGTGTGTGTGTGTGTGTCTGAGTGTGTGTGTGTGTGTCTGAGTGTTTGTGTGTGTGTGTGTGTGTCTGTGTGTGTGTGTGTGTGTGTCTGAGTGTGAGTGTGTGTGTGTCTGAGTGTGTGTGTGTGTGTGTGTGTGTGTGATAAATACATTATATATACATGAGCTCTGTAGATTATTTTACAGTTCTTCTCCATTACTACCTGTTACACCAGATGTATGGTCTTCATTAACAGGTCCTGCTGTCCGCGCATATTCTGTCTCTGAAATAATAAAACCCTGCAGGGATTATTCTCCCTCCACTCTGAATATGAGACGCTTTAATGAAGTCCCTCCACTTACGTAACAGCAACCAATGTGTGACTAGTGTCTGTAAAGTTTGGATCAAAGTATTACGTGTACGCGTACATGAATGAAAACATGTTTAGCAAAGATAATGAGCAGGAGAGGGACTGCTGAGCAGCTCTCTGGTGATCTCCTGTCAACTGAGCACTACATCAGTTCTTAGCCAGAGAGAAATATATGTAGACAACTATCAGAGGGACATACCTGCTCCCCATTGGAGGAATCAGTGAGGTCGTGAACCTAAAGGCGCCGACCCACCAACCAGATAACCGGCCGTCTGACCGTCTGGTGAGGTCGGTGACTCGAGTCTGGTCGGCGTGTTCCGTGCCATCGTCAGTCGGAGGAGCCGTCGGCCTTCATTTGGGACGATTTGACTTGTTGAAGCGGAGGGCGGGCAGTCGGACTCAACGACCAATCTGATTGGTGGAGAGCTAACCCTCGACTAGCGAATCAGTGCACTTATGTTAAAACACTTACAGTCAGAACCGTCTGGTTGGTGGTCAGAACCGTCTGGTTGGTGGTCAGAACCGTCTGGTTAGTGGTCAGAACCGTCTGGTTGGTGGTCAGAACCGTCTGGTTGGTGGTCAGAGCCGTCTGGTTGGTGGGTCAGAGCCGTCTGGTTGGTGGTCAGAGCCGTCTGGTTGGTGGTCAGAACCGTCTGCTTGGTGGTCAGAGCCTTAAGACTCGTGCAATTATGATTTATGTAATTGAGAAAACTATTATTTTAGACATTACACACACACACACACACACACACACACACACACACACACACACACACACACACACACACACACACACACACACACACACACACACACACACACACATACACACACACTGCAATGCACCAGAACCTCTGTTCTCTGTTACCAGCCAATAACACCATTAGCTTGTACTAAAGGGTACCACACCGAGAGGACGGCGATGGAGCAGAACGGGCGCTTCAGGTGGTTAAAGCCCCCGGCGCTGGACGCCCAGTTATCTACTGGTCTGCTGGAGGACGCCCAGTTATCTACTGGGCTGCTGGAGGACGCCCAGTTATCTACTGGTCTGCTGGAGGACGCCCAGTTATCTACTGGTCTGCTGGAGGACGCAGCAGCCAGCAGAATGGCTAATGTAGGACAAGGCAGAACTAAGGCCGTCTTCATGTTTAATGACGATAAATATTTCACAGCACACTCCTCCATTGTCTTGGCACCACACCTGCTGCCTGCCTTCATAGGAGAGTGAACACCTGTTTAACCTGCAGAGGCCCAGACTGATGTCATGAAGGGGCGTATGCATGACACGCCAATTCATATGGCATCATTGGTGTGTTATCAAGACGCATACATTTTGTTCAAAACATTACATTGATGAACAGTTCAACAGGGTCTATGTCTTATTGCAAGCAGCACACACACACACACACACACACACACACACACACACACACGCACACAGCTGGTAGTTGTTGAAACAAAGGACAGCTGACCTTGATTACAGAGGGAGCCGAAGAAGCCAGAGAGACATTCACAATGTCCGCTGACGTGGTGACACGCGCCGTCGCTGTAGATACACTGAGGACACGACTGGCTGCAGCGATGGCCGTAGAAACCAGGAGAGCATGCTGCAGAGAACACACACACACCACTGTTAGAAGAACTCTGTGTGTGTGTGTGTGTGTGTGTGTGTGTGTCTGTGTGTGTGCGTGCATGAGTGCGTGCATGTGTGTGTGAAATAGAGAGAGAAGTCAATTTCAGTCCAAAGGAACTTCTGATTACTTCTCTGATTAGTTCTCTGATCATTATAATAATGGATTTCATGGTCCACTTAGTCCCAAAACAAGCTACGTTTTCAAACCACACGTATATTTCATAAGTTTAATATCGGCTGTGTCCATCATATATATTTGTGTGTGTGTGTGTGTGTGTGTGTGTGTGTGTGTGTCTGCTCTCCGGGGTCAACCTGTTAGCAGTATTGGCGTTTCTTTGTTTTCCTTCCACCACAGATCCTCCCTCACACGTCTCCCTGAGCCTTTAATTTGCTGTAATTGATGTAACTCTAAGTGGAGCCGGCCGGTCTACTGCCTCCCTCACGCTACACGACTCTAATGACGATAATCGCCTAAACTGTGAACCGAGAGCCTTTACATGTATAACTGATGCAGGGAGAAGCAGAGGAAAAACTGGTGTGCTCACACACACACACACACACACACACACACACACACACACACACACACACACACACACACACACACACACACACACACACACACACACACACACACACACACACACTGGGCTCCCACTTACGTTTTATTCTGATTTTCAGACAAGAATCAATCTCATCTGGCTCATCTGAAAACAAAGATTTTCTCCTGATCCGTGGACCAGAATCACTTTCTAACCCTTAGCTGCTGTTCACGGCGGCAGCAACGCTCCATTTCCTCTGGAATAAATCAACCCTGATCGTTTCTAACGGGATTAGCATCTCTGCGGTAAACAAGTAACAGGCGATGGTACCACGGTGCAGAAATATTCCAGCATTCAACATTTTTACTTAAGTAAAAGTACAAAAAGTATCAGCATCAGAAAATACTTAAAGGACAATCCCGTTGCAAAATGAGCCTAGTGGTTGATAGCATCTGTGTACCGAGTCGACCGTTCTCTGGGATGTTCTCATGCTAATCGTTTCTCGTTTGGCTCTCAACGAAGGCGGTCGTATTTTCTCTCCTCTCCTCCCACACCTCCCCTGCTTGCTCCTCTTGTCTCGTCTAACTCTTTGAGAGACTCTCTCAGCACTGCTCTCCAAACCCTAAAACCATGGATTTGATCAACTGGTCTCTCAACGCAATTGACACCATCTTCTCGACGAGGAGCTTGGGTTCGGGGGAAGCTGCTCGCCCTGCCGGAACGTTTGCTGCTGGCTACACGATGGACGCGTGGGAGGGGTGGTGGGTCGTGTGTCTGGCGGCTCATTCCGGGGAGGACGTTGAGGATATCTACCTATTCTGAACCATGATAACAGGCCCTTGCTGACCGGATTAGGCATTGGCCTGGTTTATCGACACATTTGACAAGACTATGACAGCTGTTCAAAGCCCCAAAACGCTGCCTGGAATGATTGAAGCGGTGGGCAGAGCGGTCAGTGTTTGAAGCTGGGACTATTAACCGCACTATGGATAACAACATGGAGACGAGCCGTAATTTGGATATTATCTTGGATAGATCACCGCTTAACAAAGACAGATTGACCAGAACTGACAGAGTAGATGTGTAACTTTCGGCCCCCTTATCCAGCACTGGCCTCGGCCAAGGCCGCTGCTGGAACAACAACTCCCCCTGAAGAGCACTGCAGAGAGACGCTCTTGTGTTTCCTCCCCCAACTTCCCTCAGACACCTGCTGATGGTTGACTCTGCTTGGGACCTATTCAAGGTTGTCTCCATGGCAACCTGCTGTGTTAACGCTATGACATCCTGCGGACTGAAGGCACCAATGGGTGCCAGGCTAAGCGACTCTCACCAGAGTCAGATACGCCGCTTTTTTACCCCCCAGTCTGACCAGCGGGTCTGTGACCAGCGCCATCTGTCGGCTGCAGGACCGGATGGCTGCTTGCCTGTTGCTGGGTTACCTCCACCCCCCCATTCCCCTCCCCTGTTGCAAGTCATGTATTGAGTCGTGTTGTATGTGCTGGTTGCCGAGGTGTTATTACCTGTTCCCACCCTGTACTCTGTACTGTACTGAGCAGAGTCTCCTCCTCTTTCCTCGTGTTATGCTGTATTTTTCTTACTTGTAATGTGGTTTCTGTAGCACTTTGAGATTATTTTATGAAAAGTGCTTTACAAATACAATTTATTATTATTATTATTATTATTATAATCTAATGCGTCTCTAGCGTTAAACAAGCTACCGCTAACCGGTGATTAGCTGCTAACGCTAGCCGTCGGGCCAGATGGTAAATCTCTGTTTCTGCACCACTAACAAGGCTCAACATATCACCACACTTCACCGGGAGCATAACGAGGGTCCTACATGGAAACACAAGCACTGAGAACTTTGATAGTGTTCAGACAGATTATTAAAAAGATAGATTATAACGACAGTAGCGTTCACGTATACGTGCGGGCGCCATCTTGGGAAACACTGCAACCAGTAACCAGTAACCGGTAACCGGTAACGTAGCTCCAACACGGCGGTCGTGGTAACAAAAGTAGAAGTACTCATTATGCAGAATGGCCCAGTTCAGAATAATGTTTATTATCTTATTAAATAATAATCATCGATGCATTAATGTGTTCATCACTTTTGTTAGAATTAAAATGATTGCTTCATCATTTTGATTGGATAAGATAAGATAAACTTTATTGATCCCACAATGGGGAAATTCACTCGTTTGGGGATTTTTTTTTTAAATTATTGATGCATGAACACGTACGTGGCCGCTGTCATTCTTCACAAACTTTACTTTGATGCTCAATCACATTTTGAAAGGCCCTTTTACAGAGAATTTAATTTTTCAAGCACAGTGTGTGTGTGTGTGTGTATGTGAGGTGAAATGTGTGTGTGTGTGTGTGTGTGTGTGTGTGTGTGTGTGTGTGTGTATATATGTGTCTGTGTGTGTGTGTGTGTGTGTGTGTGTGTATGTGAGGTGAAATGTGTGTGTGTGTGTGTGTGTGTGTGTGTGTATATATATGTGTCTGTGTGTGTGTGTGTGTGTGTGTGTGTGTGTGGGTGTGTCTGTGTGTGTGTGTGTGTGTGTGTGTGTGTGGGTGTGTCTGTGTGCGTGTGTGTGTGTGTGTGTGTAAAATGCGTCTTTACTTCGTCTGCAGTTGGTGCCACGGTAACCGGGAGCGCACACGCAGGTGCCGTCCTCCGGGGAGCAGGAGCCTCCGTTCTCACAGGTGCAGCTGTAGGAGCAGTTGGGTCCCCAGCGGCCCTCAGAACACACACTGTCACAATGGACACCTGCAGAACACACACACACACACACACACACACACACACACACACACACACACACACACACACACACACACACACACACACACACACACACACACAGAGACACTCACACACACAGAGAGACACACACACACACACAGAGAGACACACACACACACACAGAGAGACACACACACACACACACACAGAGACACACACACACACACACACACACACACACACACACACACACACACACACACACACACACACACACAGACACACACACACACAGACACACACAGACACACACACACACACACACACAGAGACACTCACACACACAGAGACACTCACACACACACACACACACACACACACACACACACACACACACACACACACACACACACACACACACACACACACACACACACACACACACACACACACAGAGACACTCACACACACACACACACACACACACACACACACACACACACACACACACACACACACACACACACACACACACACACACACGTTTATAGTGTATTGTAAAGCAAGAGGCTGTTCTGAGCTTTTAAGTCAAACTGAGTTCCCAAACGCTGCTCACAAAGTTTCAGATGTGTCACTTGAACTTGAAAAAGGAGAATGATGCAAAGAAAGAGATGAGAGAGATATCGAGATATAAAGATAATAGAGAGAGGAGAGACGAGGGAGCATTAGATACAGTAAAGCACAGACTCAGACAGCGAGTCAGCCGGGGAGGGAGGAGGGAGAAGGAGAAGCAGAGAGAGGACAGATGTGACACATCACAGAGACAAAGAGACAAGTCCTCTTCAACTTGTCTTCTCTTGATCTTCAACAGGGGGTCCGGGACCCCTAGGAGGTCCTCAGAGTCACTCCAGAGGGCCTCCAAATAATTATTATCCCCAGTGATGATAGGCTTACTGGCCTATAGGTAAAGTAGTCACTGAGGTCTCCATCCACAGAGACCGTTCATCCCAAAGCTCTCACTGTTACACGTACAATGTGGTTATTTTGAAAAACGGAGACGTTTCCCTTCGTTTACACGCAAACTGAGAATTCTCCTCTGAAAACGGTTCTTTCTAAAATCTCCGGCCAGAGTGGAGATTTGTGAAATCTTTGTCTGCAGGTTTGGTCACAAACAGAATTAAAGTTCAGACCGCTAACGAGGACATTAGGGTAACGACTGCGTGAGAGCGTAACGGCTGTATTTTCAGACTTTAACATTTGATGATATATGCACAGTATTAAAGACAGATATTTAGTTATTTACACTGTGTTCTGTAGTTAACTGATGGCAGAGTATTCAATGCGGTCGGCCGTCTCCTCCTCCTGCGCTCCGTAGCGGACAATGTGACGGTGAGACGGCACCGATTAAATATTAAGAACACATTTTTATTTAAGATTTGAGTTGGAGGTGTTTATGGAACAATTATCATTCAGTACAATCCCAAATAACACTGCTGGATTTCATCTTCATGGTAACGTGGATGATATGGAGTGAAAAACTGTGCGTGAGGCATCAATACTTGAAAATATCAGGAGTAATCTAACTATTAGTAACTAAAATATTAGGAGTAATCGTTATTCCCACATTTACTTTCTGCAGTCTGACTTCAGCTCACCACCTCACCATCTGCGTATAGCAGTAATTGTTCAGTTAAATGTCCATGACGTCAATCCATCACTGACATTAACTTTTCAAGAACATGCAGAACATGCAGTTTTCCCGAGATATCGCGAACCAATAAACTGTGTTTGCAGATGTAAGAATATGTAAGTTTGTGTGAACAAACATTTTAGGCAAAAAAACTACATTCCCCAAATTCTGCCCGAGACTTTTTGCCCTTTAATCATTTACTGAAGTGTCTGCTTCTTTCATCAGTCTTGCATGTTTGTGTGTGTGTGTCTGTGTGTGTGTGTGTCTGTCTGTGTCCGTGTGTGTGTGTGTGTGTGTGTACGTGTGTGTGTGTGTGTACGTGTGTGTGTGTGTACGTGTGTGTGTGTGTGTGTGTGCATGTGGTGTCCTGAGAGGCAGCAGTCTGTCTACAAAAAAGTTGGCTTGCAGAACGGATCAGAGCCCCCGGTGCTCACAAGGGACAGTCTGGAGACGGTAGTGCCCGAGAGACTCACATTACATCAATTCTTAGTTACACGCTGTAACACACACACACACACACACACACACACACACACACACACACACACACACACACACACACACACACACACTTACCACCACATCTAAATATAAAGAGACAGTGAGACAGACAGAGTAAGAAGAGTGTATGTGCAATTACAGTAAATCTCCCACCTCCTCTCTGCAGCCTGGCTTTCTGCAGCTCGTTAGAAACTTTCTTTGACACAGAATATACGGGAATATGAGAGTGGGGCACAGGCGGGCGGCCATTATGACTCAATTAATAAACTACCTCTGACCCACAATGTGGGTGAAAATCAAAAGCTCTATTCATACGGCTGTGAAGTTAAAACAAAGGAGGGAGATATAAAGCAGAGGAAGGCCAAATGTAAATTCTTGTAGCACTAAAGTTTAGGCAGAGCGTGGCGTAAAGCTAACATGTAGTATTCATCTCCCAAGTGACAGCAGCACTGAAATAAAATTAGAAAATCTGACCTGAGACCAATAAAATAATGCTTCTGACTGAAGCGAATATTTATATTATTATTATTATTATTATTAATTATTGTACTAATTACAATAATTAATAAAATGTCCTGTAGCCTGAATGGCCTCAATCTCTCTCATGTCTAGTATGTGTAAGATAAGACGTGCTCCTGATGAACATCTGGACCAGAAGGACCCTGATGTTCAGAGACCAGAGGGGAGAAGAGAATGAAAACAATCCCAAGGCTAGCGCGCAGCTTCCCTGTACTTTCAGAGACAGAAAGTCTGATCGTGGATTTTCACCGGCTGCGTAACTGCTGCGGAACGTCTCCGTGGTCCGCCGTCCGCCGTCCGTGGTCCGCCGTCCGTGGTCCGCCGTCCGTGGTCCGTGGTCCGCCGTCCGTGGTCCGCCGTCCGTGGTCCGCCGTCCGTGGTCCGCCGTCCGTGGTCCGCCGTCCGTCAATACCCACCGGATCCGGAGTTGTTGCGGGACGGCTGCGGCCAGGACTGACAGCTGAAGTCACGAGGACCCACGAGATCTCGCGAATTCACGCAGAATAGAACCACAAAACCGCCAACAGTTTGTTTCTATCCAGAGGAGTCGAGAGGAAACAACTCCGTGCTGTTTTCAAGGTGTAGTGAAGAGAAATATGATCCTTCGTGAGCACGGTGTATTTTATTTTGAAAAAAAACTGGATGTTTTATTTTGTTTCTGTGCTCGACTTCCTGTCCCGCACTATCTGCCGTGTGCTGAATTGCTGCGGAGCTCTCCGGCGTCCAGAAATAGAAGCTCTGCGTATCTGATCCGCAGGGCCGCGGACCGCCGGAGCTATGCCGGAGTCGGGACGCAGACGTTACGCAGCCGGTGGAAATCCACGGTGAGTGGTATCCAAACGATTGGCGGCCCAGACGCGACGACGGAAGGAGGAACCCGAAGACGAATTAAACGATAGGGAAAGGCGAGGTCCGGGGTCAGACCTGGAGAGACTTTGTTGGTGACGAGGGTGAGTGAAGTCTTGAAGGAGCTACTGAACCACATGCATATGTTGTCTGCTTGCAATATCATTTTACTAAAGATGTGTTATAGTTTAACTGATCGGTTCCTGACTATTCATTTCCTGGTCTGCCATTCAACGAACACAAAAGGGTAAAAGAGGAGAAGTGACCGAAGGGGGCAAAAGACTCTGGACTTTTGAGCCGGGGTAAAATTGGTCGCACCCTTTTCTACATGACCTACTTCAGGTCACAACACTTGGTGTAAGATAAGGTCTAAAACAAACACTTATAAGTACATTTTCTTTTGCAGTACTGCAAGTATATTGATCCAGTTTCTACGTATTCCTCTTCATAAACACATGCTGTGTCCCAATTCCACACTGCATACTCATTCTTCCTGGTTTGAGTTCAGTACGTACTGTGACACAGTTCAGCGTACTCAGAAACTAATTTCTCCTGGATGATCTGGAGAGCTGAGATGATGACTAGGACACTATCAGCCCTCAGTGGCATTCTCAAGAGAAGTTTGTGTATGTGTGTGTGTGTGTATGTGTGTGTGTGTGTGTGTGTGTGTGTGTGTGTGTGTGTGTGGGGAATGTGTATGCGTGTGTGTGTGTGTATGTGTATGTGAGTGTGTGTGTGTGTGTGTGGGGGGGGAGTGTGTGTGTGTGTATGTGTGTGTGGGGAATGTGTATGCATGTGTGTGTGTGTGTATGTGTGTATGTGTATGTGAGTGTGTGTGTGTGTGGGGGGGGGGGGAGTGTGTGTGTGTGTGTGGGGGGGGGGAGTGTGTGTGTGTATGTGTGTGTGTGTGTGTGTGTGTGTGTGTGTATGTGTATGTGTGTGTGTGTGTGTGTGTGTATGTGTGTGTGTGTGGGAGAAGTGTGTTTGATTTTTTTATGGTTATCTCGTGATAACAAAGTGTGTTTTCTCCCACTGATCCCACTAAGACGCCCTTCCATTTAACCCGGGGAAGGAGCTCCAGAAGCGGATAGAAATCTGCTGTTTCTCCCTCTACTTCTCCGGGCAAATACTTGGAAAACATTCCCACTAAAACACCCTTCAATTTAACCCGGAGAAGAGGAGGGAGAAACGGCAGGTTTCTATCCGCATAAAAAATAAAATCCATGAGTTGGTGGAATAACTGTAAGTTTTGTACTCAGTGTCTGAAATAATGAGGTAACGAGTCTCCTCTGGTATTCTGACCACGGTCGGAGACGCAGCAAACAGGAAAGGTTACCACGCTGAACATGTTCAGTTAAACAGCTTATGATGTAGGTAGCCACTTGATGCAGAGGCGATATGATTGGGCCTCTTGTGCGCGCCCGTGTTAACGTGCGCTTCTTGCCCCGTGTGCGCTGATGACCTCATCTGTTGACCTTTCTGAACGCCTTCCTCCAGCTGCTTCATAAAAGATTTCACACAAACAAACGTTCATGTGTCGTTAGTACGAGAACAACATGAGACAGAAGGGCTCGGACAGAAAAACACGGACCAATCAGTGTTTATATATATATATATATATATATATATATATATATATATATATATATATATATATATATATATAGAGAGAGAGAGAGAGAGAGAGAGACAGAGAGAGAGAGCTCAGTGAAGTCAAAAATTCATCAAGTCTTTCTTCTTCCTTTTGCTTGTATTGGTAAATTGAAATGAAAAGAAATCACGCTGCAAATTGATTGGATTTTTTTATGATTTTTTGTTTCAATGTTTTAATATATTAAAATTGCAAATTCATTAGCAGTTCTCCCTCCGGCAGTGAACTAAAACGCCCCGTTCCATATTCATCAGCTCATATCGATCATTGCTCATCAGACTCTTCTGACTTATATTAAAGGGATACGCCACCGTTTGTTGAAATAGGGCTGATCACGGTCTCCTCTAGCTGTAGATAGGTGGGGTCTCCTCTAGCTGTAGACAGGTGGGGTCTCCTCTAGCTGTAGATGGGTGGGGTCTCCTCTAGCTGTAGATGGGTGGGGTCTCCTCTAGCTGTAGATAGGTGGGGTCTCCTCTAGCTGTAGACAGGTGGGGTCTCCTCTAGCTGTAGATAGGTGGGGTCTCCCCTAGCTGTAGATAGGTGGGGTCTCCTCTAGCTGTAGATAGGTGGGGTCTCCTCTAGCTGTAGATAGGTGGGGTCTCCCCTAGCTGTAGATAGGTGGGGTCTCCTCTAGCTGTAGATAGGTGGGGTCTCCCCTAGCTGTAGATAGGTGGGGTCTCCTCTAGCTGTAGATAGGTGGGGTCTCCTCTAGCTGTAGATAGGTGGGGTCTCCTCTAGCTGTAGATAGGTGGGGTCTCCCCTAGCTGTAGATAGGTGGGGTCTCCTCTAGCTGTAGATAGGTGGGGTCTCCTCTAGCTGTAGATAGGTGGGGTCTCCTCTAGCTGTAGATAGGTGGGGTCTCCTCTAGCTGTAGATAGGTGGGGTCTCCTCTAGCTGTAGATAGGTGGGGTCTCCTCTAGCTGTAGATAGGTGGGGTCTCCTCTAGCTGTAGATAGGTGGGGTCTCCTCTAGATGTAGATAGGTGGGGTCTCCTCTAGCTGTAGATAGGTGGGGGTCTCCTCTAGCTGTAGATAGGTGGGGTCTCCTCTAGCTGTAGATAGGTGGGGTCTCCTCTAGATGTAGATAGGTGGGGTCTCCTCTAGCTGTAGATAGGTGGGGTCTCCTCTAGCTGTAGATAGGTGGGGTCTCCTCTAGCTGTAGATAGGTGGGGTCTCCTCTAGCTGTAGATAGGTGGGGTCTCCTCTAGCTGTAGATAGGTGGGGTCTCCTCTAGCTGTAGATAGGTGGGGTCTCCTCTAGCTGTAGATAGGTGGGGTCTCCTCTAGCTGTAGTCCTGTGTCTACAGCTAGAGGAGACATTGTTTGTCTCAGTCCTGCGGAGCCGGCGTTAGCTTAGCTTAGCATAGTGAATGGAATCCTTTGTTGCCGTTAGCATGTCGTGAGTAAACGTGAGCCAACAACAAAACAACCTAATTACTTCTTGTGGCCTGCGTATTCACAAGTACAACAAGTACAAATAGCAACGCAAAATAAGACTAGACGATTTCCTAGGCAGATATTGATTTGGGACTATATTGGGTGGAAGCAGCCAGCCGAAGCACTGCTACTTGGCCCATAACTTGTGATGGTCACAGTGTTTATTAGCCCTAAACAGTGGCCGCATAACTCACCGGTCCAACCTGCCACACAGCGACAGAAGCCGGTCACTGGATCACAGCCGTCAGCGTTGACACAGTCACATCTCTCGCTGCAGTCCGGCCCGTAGGATCCCTCCTGACAACACAGCAGACACCGTTACAGACACGCACGTTAACACAAAACGTTATTTAAACTGCAGAACTATAACTAATGGACTGTGCAACCTTCCAGAGAAGTCGTGTTTTTTTAGGGCTGCAACTAACGATTATTTTCATTGTGGATTAATCTGTTGATTTTTTTGATTGATTAATGAATTTGTTATTTGGTCTATAAAATGTCACAAAATGGTGACGAATGTGGATCAGAGTTTCCCAAAAAGCCCAAGATGACGTCCTCAAATGTCTTGATGTCCCCAACTCAAAGATATTCAGTTTCCTGTCCCAGAGGAGAGAAGAATCTAGAAAATATTCACATTTAACAAGCTGGAATTAGAGAATGTGTAAGAATTTCGACTCAAACCGCGTAATCGATTATCAAAATAGTTGCCGATTAATTTACTAGTTGACAACTACTCGATTCATCTTTGCAGCTCTAGGGCGTTATTTTGTGCACGGCGTGAAGCGCCTGGTGCAGGTGTGTTTAGGGCGTGTCATAATCCACTTCTGCTAGTTTGACGGCGGTAAAAAGTGTCCGTGTGCCGGGCGCCTGGTTCTAAAGGGTTGTTCTTAGTGTCTTCATTAATCAGAGGTGTGTTCTGGCCGTAACATGCAATCAACCAATCAGAGATCATCTCCCATTCCCTTTAAAAGCCAGGCGCGTTTGGACCTTGGAGCATTGCTGTTATGATGGAGGATTTACACCCTAATATGTTTATTAGTAATCTTCTGCATGTGTGTGTGCTGCTGTGCGTCCCTGTGTGTGTAACAAGCATAGTGTGCACGTGCTGTGCACGAGCCTCGGAGCATTTTACTAATGTGCTGTTAAAATAACAATGAAATGCTGCGTTATTGACTTTAGACCAGGTTTTTGTTGGTCAATGGTGCCATCACTTCCTGCTGCCTCAAGATAGCAATACTCCCAGAATGCACCTGAACACACCTCCCTGTAAGACCAGCACACCCAGAATGCACCTGAACACACCTCCCTGTAAGACCAGCACGCCCAGAATGCACCTGAACACACCTCCCTGTAAGAACAGCACGCCCAGAATGCACCTGAACACACCTCCCTGTAAGACCAGCACGCCCAGAATACACCTGAACACACCTCCCTGTAAGACCAGCACACCCAGAATGCACCTGAACACACCTCCCTGTAAGACCAGCACGCCCAGAATACACCTGAACACACCTCCCTGTAAGAACAGCAGGTGCATTTGCTATTTAAACGTCGTGGGCGCTGGACGGGAAACTGACCACTGCGTCGGTCTTAAACTAGCAGAGACTCTTGCGTCGGGCTTTGTGCTGCGCCGGGTGCGAGATCGGACCCCTAGTGTTTATCAATTTAGTTCGGACCCCTTCCTGCAAAACACTGCTGCAGCGTTTTCCACTCAAAGGAGCCGATGACTGCCGCGACCACTTACATGACACGGTACGTCGCAGAGCTCGTCCCTCCAGCCCGGAGAGCAGGTGCAGGTCCCGTTGGCGGGGTCGCAGGCTGCCTCGTTGGCACACTGACACGTCTGATTGCAGCTCAGTCCCCAAGCGCCACTAGAGCAAGGGATGGAGCAGTCCACGCCCCGCCAACCTGGACAGAGACACACAGACAAGCAGACGGACACTTTGAGTCTATTCTGATTCATGTGCACCTGTGAAGCACCTTGTTTGGAAAGGTTCTATCAAAATGAAGTTGACTTATTCACTTAAAATATCACTAAAACTAAGACACATGTAACAAATGTCTGTGCCAGAACTCATCAGCGTCTTTACTTTTTACGCAGACTTAGAGTGTTTGGGGTCTGTACAAATATCATGTTAATCTTCTACAGAGCAACAATAGAGTCAACTCTTCGGTGTGGTATAACCAGCTGGTTTGGGAATTTGACAGTTAAATCCAAGACACAGATTTTAATTTGGTTAAGACGGCAGGAAACATTATGAGAACACCTGCACCCCTCAACCTGCAGGAGCTTTTTAATCCTGCAACAATCAGGCAGGCTGAGATCATCCTATCTGACAGAGTTTGAGTTATTGAACTCAGGAAAGAGGTCCAGGGTTCCTCTCTGCAGATACAACAGGTATAAGAACTCATCTGTTCCTCTCGCAGTGAAGCTCATAAATGAGCAGCGATGAATGTATGACAACAAATTTTATCAATGTAAATTTGAGACTGAATGTTTGTGTGGATAGGACTGAAGGAATTACTGCATTGTTATAATGGATTGTAAGGATATTTATATTTCCAAATGGAAACATTTTTTATTAACTGCCTTTCTAGGAAATGGTAACTTGTAATTTTGCACAGCTACTTGAGTAGCCTTCATGTTTAAAGGGATACTTCACCGATTTAGCATTCAGCTTTGTATCAGTAGAAACCCGGTAGTATTTCTGAATGACCGTGCGTCCCTCCCTCATATCCCCCTGAGACAGGAGATATCTGCATTGGGGGGTCCGGAAAAAATCTTCCGATGACGCAAAATGACGATTTTTGCGTCATTGGAAGATTTTTTGGCCAGAGCAAAAGACTACAACCAGTAGTAGGACCTACTTCCGCATGTTTTAAACCCGCCCATCGCCCGAAGCTAGCCGATCTCGGCCGGAAAAAAACGAAATGTCAGCCATCTTGAATCCTCGCTAAACAGGGCTCTGCTCTATCTTCTCAGCAGCAAACTTTTACAACAATTATGTGCATTCAAACTACCGCACGTGTACCACCGGGATACATCGCTACACGGCAGAGAATATGCAGGAAACGTTATTACAGACGGAATAATCGGCCCACTATGAGAGCTTCGCCTGCACCGAGACCAGCACGGGGACCGGCGGACTCGGTCGTAGCCGGGTAGGGGACATCTTCGTCGGCTAGGTGGGAAGCTAGCGCTAGCCGGGGGAAAGGCACATCCAGAGCGAGCTAACGCTAGCCGGCCACCTGTCCCATCAATCCTGCTTGCAAGTGTCCGTTCATTAAACAACAAACTGGACTACATCCAACTTCAACGATGCTCCCAACGCGAGTTCAGAAACTGCTGTGTTTTGTGCTTTTGTGGGAAAGCAACAGTGAACCGGACTGTCCAGCCGAACAACAGTGAACCGGACTGTCCAGCTACCAGGCCTGCTAGCCTTCCGACAATCCGAGCTAGAGATGCTCTGTATGAAGGTGAGCTGTGTTAACACGGACTGGTGCAGAAATGGGGTGATTTGTATCCAACTAACTGCTTTCCGGCTGAACAACAGTGAACCGGACTGTCCAGCTACCAGGCCTGCTAGCCTTCCGACAATCCGAGCTAGAGATGCTCTGTATGAAGGTGAGCTGTGTTAACACGGACTGGTGCAGAAATGGGGTGATTTGTATCCAACTAACTGCTAACCGCTGGAGTTTGTGACTGTTACATGGCGACCATTCGACATCCCACGCTAATTCACGGCTGTGTTTATACTCGGTGTTTACAGCCCACCAAGCCGGGGGAAAGGCACATCCAGAGCGAGCTAACGCTAGCCGGCCACCTGTCCCATCAATCCTGCTTGCAAGTGTCCGTTCATTAAACAACAAACTGGACTACATCCAACTTCAACGATGCTCCCAACGCGAGTTCAGAAACTGCTGTGTTTTGTGCTTTCGTGGGAAAGCAACAGTGAACCGGACTGTCCAGCCGAACAACAGTGAACCGGACTGTCCAGCTACCAGGCCTGCTAGCCTTCCGACAATCCGAGCTAGAGATGCTCTGTATGAAGGTGAGCTGTGTTAACACGGACTGGTGCAGAAATGGGGTGATTTGTATCCAACTAACTGCTAACCGCTGGAGTTTGTGACTGTTACATGGCGACCATTCGACATCCCACGCTAATTCACGGCTGTGTTTATACTCGGTGTTTACAGCCCACCAAGCCGGGGGAAAGGCACATCCAGAGCGAGCTAACGCTAGCCGGCCACCTGTCCCATCAATCCTGCTTGCAAGTGTCCGTTCATTAAACAACAAACTGGACTACATCCAACTTCAACGATGCTCCCAACGCGAGTTCAGAAACTGCTGTGTTTTGTGCTTTCGTGGGAAAGCAACAGTGAACCGGACTGTCCAGCCGAACAACAGTGAACCGGACTGTCCAGCTACCAGGCCTGCTAGCCTTCCGACAATCCGAGCTAGAGATGCTCTGTATGAAGGTGAGCTGTGTTAACACGGACTGGTGCAGAAATGGGGTGATTTGTATCCAACTAACTGCTAACCGCTGGAGTTTGTGACTGTTACATGGCGACCATTCGACATCCCACGCTAATTCACGGCTGTGTTTATACTCGGTGTTTACAGCCCACCAAGCCTAATGCTGGTATGCTTAGCTGAACTTTACGGAGCCTATAATGTGTGTGTGCACGGTAAATGTAGCCTGTTTCGTATGTCGTTATTATATAATGTAGTTTTTATATATTTTAAATGTGTATTTATATATTTTAAATTGACTCGAGCCACGATGAAACGTTGTTTTGTGTATATGGTTGAAATAACAATAAAACACATTGAGTTGAGTCGAATGCCTCACTGTCTGTCTGTCAAGCGGTAGGCGTGGCTTGGGAGTGGACTCAAAGCAGCGAAGCGAAGTGCATTCTGGGATTTGGTGTCTTTCATCCATATGAGCCAAAAACACATTTTCTGGCTTTTCTTGGCCTAGAAGGCACCAATTAAATTTTTTTTTTCACATTTCTGCTACATAGGTGACCCAATTTAAAGATATATTAGGCTTTCCAGCGGTGAAGTATCCCTTTAATGTCTAACTGTTTTAACCCTGTGTTTGATGTGTGTCTATGTTACTCTTGCAGCAATTTCTCTCGGTCTAAAATGAATTTCTCCTTTGGGATACTAATAAAGAGACTTTGACTTTGACTTTAAAATGATAGTCTCACATTACCAGACCCTCCTCCACAGCACTGCAAAGGAAGGTCTGGCTAGTCCACAAAGCATTCCTGGATGGGAGATAAACGTGCTCTGGTTTATTGGCGTTTCTTTCTCACCGAAAAACAGGAAATAAACAGAGGTCTGTCTCATCTACTGCAGTCAGATTCTCTGTGTTCCCTCAGAAGGAATCACGTCACATGGGTCGGACCTCGTGATGACATCTCCAACATGTTTAGAGGCTAAAAACTAGGTCCGTCCTCGACTAAAGAAACTCTTAGTCGACTAACACTTATATGATTTTGTCGACTAATCGATTAGTAGATTTAATCGACAGAGCTGTGCTCTTTGAGAGCTGGTTAAGACTAGAAAAGCTCAACATAAATGTAGTTAATTAACCATCTGTAAAACTGAGTTTCTCTGAAATTAATCGTGCAAAAGCACCACTTTAAATCTGGTGCCCTACGGATGTCAGGCTTTATCCTGGAAATCTCCAACATGTTTAGAGGCTAAAACCTGTTTACAACCTGCCCTGTTTCAGCCTGCTGGGTGTTAACTCCAGGAGGAGAACACGGTGGAGGCAGCACCGATTGGTTTAGTTTTTCTTGCTACTGACAGAACTACGTGACCACAAACAACAGAGCTACGGGTTGAAATCCACCGGAATTCTCATTTAAGGGAAACTGGAAATTGAGTTAAAGATTTAAGATGAATCCATGAACGAATGATCTTTAACGGTATAAGGAAGGGAACCTTCTTTGCAGATGCAGGAGCCGTCGATGTAGGAGCAGGAGATGTCGTTGTGGCAGGAGCACGACGAGGTGCAGTTGGTCCCGTACAGGCCTGCAGGACAGCTGACGGAGCAGTCGTCGCCCTGGAAACAGTGGACAGACACACACACGCTGATGGCAGTGGAAAGTAGGGTTGGGTATGGTTTGGGTTTTTCTGATACCAGTGCTAAAGCGGTACTTTTAAAACGGCCTAAACGGTGCCTGAACCGATGCTTTTTAAGAAAGTTTTTAAAAAAAGAAGAAGAAACCAGAAGGATAGGCCGACTAAACAACAGTCGGTGACATTTAAGATTAACACATTGTTTATTACTAAGGCCATATGGTCAAAATTAAATGATTTAATAGTGATGTAATAACTATAACTCATAATACACAATAACTTATTTCACCAGTAAATTGCTGTTGAACGACAAAAACAACAACCAGATGGGAAAAGGGTATTTTACAATAACTTTGAATGCACCGCGACGCTGTAGGTTACCAGTTTCAGTGAATGCACCGCGAGGCTGTAGGTTACCAGTTTCAGTGAACGCACCGTCTGTGTTTTTCCGACGTCGGCAGCTGCTGCGCTGCAGAGCAGACTGTTGATATACAGTCACACTTTACAGTGTACAGTCCCTCCAGAAAAATGTGATTATGCGATTGCATAACTCCTTGATCCGCTAGCTGCCCCCCCTGAATACACCGTGATAACAAAACCAGCCAATCACAGACAACATTCCCAGGATCTTTTCCTTCTGTCTGTTCCAAAGGTTAGAACTGAGCTGGGGGAGCAGGCGTTTAAGTTTGCTGCTCCTTCTACATGGAACAAGTTACAGAAATCCATGAAACTTACTAGAACTGCTCTCATTGGTCGCTTTTAAGAGGATGTTGTTTGACTTGGAGGCGGCGCCACATCTGGCTGCAGATGTTTTACCTGACGTGTTTAGCATTCTGGTGGACTTTGAGGGATTTGCTGTTTCTGTTATTTTATGTTATTAGTGTTTTTTGTGTATTTTGTATTTGCATGTACTGTATGTGTGGTTGTACTGCTGCCTGCCTCGGCCAGGACGCTCTTGAAAAAGAGTGTCTTCCTGGTTAAATAAAAATAAAATAAATAAACAAGATGGTTGGGGGAGGGGGTGGGGCTTAGTGACAGTTAGTCCATTAGTCATCACAGTTAGAGAAACACGGGGGGAGGGGCCAGCTCGCTCTGTTGTGTTTGGTATTTACTGGAACGTCAATAGAAGTGACGTCATGCAGGAAGTCGTACTGCTCCTTTAAGACCACAACCATCAAATCAATCGTGATTTATATGGGATTCTTTTCATCGCTCCAACCATCTTACAACTACAAAAATGTCATTTTCTGAATTCTAATTCACCTTTAAAGTTAAAGAAATTAAATAATTAACTAACTGGACAAATGAGACATGAAAGAATATCATCTGCTTATAGAACAGCCAGGTTCTCACTCCCGTCTGGTCGAATACGGACGCTTGGCCAGGTGTCTTTGTCGGTATCGGGAAAAAACTAAAAACGATACCCTAATACAGGTATATTCAGACAGACAGTGTGAGAAAAATCATGTGTTTCTTTTAACATTAAAGCATGCAAACATCTTCTCGTAGAAACCCAAATTAACCCGAGTAACCAAATAATACAGTATGAACACAGTTCGTCAGTTCCACTCTCTCTTCACTATTCAGTGCACCACATTTACCCTCCGGCACCCCGACCGCACTGTACACGCTGTCATATTTTAGAGATGTGGAACCTACACCTGCCAGTCTGCTACATTAATAAATGTATTTGAATGTGTTTTCTTTAGCTGCAGTGTGTTGTTAAGCTCTCTCGGTCGTCGTCCATAACGGTCCAAACAGGCGTTTCATGATGACGGCAGCCCTCGTTGGCTGTCTGTGCTTCTTGTATTCTTCATGAGACGGCCTGCTCAGTTGGTGCGACTGTGTGCGCGGGGTTTCAGGGTTTCAGAGTTTCAGGAATAAGTTGACTGACAGCGAGCTTTCACCACCATCTTCCTCTGCAGCAGCTCAGCTCCAGGGGAAGCAGGTCTTGCTCGGTACCACGACTGCATTGAAGTTGATGGCGGAGATGAAGCAAAACAAGTGCATGTAATATGGAGGAGAGACAGGCGATCATCGCTGATCAAACACCTGCAGAGAAACACAAGGTCTGTGCTCGTCCAATCAATAGAGGACATGATCCGACCAGCCAAGAAAGATAGCTTGGCATTATAGCAGGATGTCTAACCTTATTCTGCACCGTTAGCATGCTGTGAAACAAGCTCCACATAAACCTGAACCTCCAGCACGCCGGCGCATTGATCAGGACCTTTAACATATAAGCTGTTCTAATTAAAGCTGCCTTTAAATTCCTATTAATCTAATATTCACAAAGCCAGTGCAAATGTGCAAAGACAGAAGAAGAGAGGAGCCTTATTAAAAAGATGTTGAATTAAGCACTTCAAAAAAAAAAAAAAAAAAAACTTTGTTAATAAATAACGTGAGCGGGCCCAACAAGGAAAATCCTCTGAATTTCCCAGGGGAAGTGGAGTTCTGTCCTCTGGAATAATAAATACGGGTGGATCGATGGACTCTGATATTTATCACGCCATTTGGAATCCAAAGACGTTGTGTGGTGCTTTATTGCCATGTTGTTTTCACATCTGAGATCAGAGGCAATAAATAAGTAAACTGTATTCAAACAGGATTAATTTAATCACTTCGGGGTGAAAATCACATCAATTACATGCCCCTCCATCTATTGGAGGAATGTGTTTTTAGGCCAGCAGATGTATAACCCTCTCATATTCTTTAAATGGAGATGGCAAGAAAACACACATCTATCTTCCAGGTGTGAGTGTGTAACAGTGTGAGTGTGTGTAACAGTGTGAGTGTGTAACAGTGTAACAGTGTGAGTGTGAACAGTGTGAGTGTGTGTAACAGTGTGAGTGTGTGTAACAGTGTGAGTGTGAACAGTGTGAGTGTGTAACAGTGTAACAGTGTGAGTGTGAACAGTGTGAGTGTGTGTAACAGTGTGAGTGTGTGTAACAGTGTGAGTGTGAACAGTGTGAGTGTGTAACAGTGTAACAGTGTGTAACAGTGTAACAGTGTGAGTGTGAACAGTGTGAGTGTGTAACAGTGTGAGTGTGAACAGTGTGTGTAACAGTGTGTGTGTAACAGTGTAACAGTGTGTAACAGTGTGAGTGTGTAACAGTGTAACAGTGTGTAACAGTGTGAGTGTGTAACAGTGTAACAGTGTGTACCAGTGTGAGTGTGTAACAGTGTAACAGTGTGTAACAGTGTGAGTGTGTGTCCCTAGGGGGACAAGTACCCCTTGCAATCCTCCAGAGTACCCCTAGGGGGACACGTACCCCCATTTGAGAACCACTGTTCTAGTGTATGGTCAGTGTATCTGTCAAGAGGAAAACTTTCTCGTGATATGTCACATCAGTCGCGTAGATTTCAAACTTCGGCTCAGAGTTGCATGTTTACAGATATCGATGGAAACTGTGCAAAGCGCTGACACAACCGCACAGAAAGTCAGTTTCATGTCCCCACGGTGACACACAGAGAATCAAACTGTGAGTCACCAGCGCAGAATAAATCCTCTTTCAATCAATAACACTCCGCTGAACGCCACATCTATCTGAATCTAGCTGCTGCAAACCAGACGGACGTTCGTCTGCAGCGTCACCCTACTTTCATCTGCTGGGAATCCCCGATGATCTCTGTCCAATTATCAAAGTCGCTGTCATCTCTGTGCTCCTGGCGTCTCGCCTCTGCTCTCCGCTCAGTCGCTTCAGGATCAGTGACCACACCGGGGGGGCCACAGAGCCGCTCCAGTGACTGCTGCACACACCAGTCAGAAACCACCCACGCTGCTACACGCCACTTCATATTAACACTTGCCTGGCCTGAATCTATCTGAATTATAAATCCAACATTTACAATTCATCCTGTTTCTACTTCCATCTCAGTACCACTTTACAACACGCCTACCTCATGAATACGGTTTGGGTTGTTTGGGTTGGTTCCGATACCGGTGCTAAAACAATACTTTTAAACTGGTGCTGGTGCCTGGACTGAAATATATATAATATATTTATAATGTATATCTTATAAAATATAAAAAAGGAGCTCAAAACGACAGTCGGAGACGTTAAAGAACGGCTTGTTTATCGCTAATATGGTCAAAATGAAATGATTGATTAATAATGTAATAACTATAACTTATAACAATGACTTATTTCACCAGTAAATTGCTGCTAAACAACAAAAACAAGCACCAGATGGGAAAAGGGTATTTTACAATAACTTTGAATGCACCACGAGTCTGGCGAGTTTCACGTGAACGCACCGTCAGTGTCCAACGTCGTTAGCTGCGGTCAGACTGTTAACGCCTCGCTGTTGGAAACCTCTACAGCACGCGTGTCAAACTCGAGGCTCGCGGGCCAAATCCGGCCCCTCGCAGATTATGATCCGGCCCGCATATCAATTTAGGTTCACAATACATTTTGGCCCGCCTAGTTTTAGTAGATTTTTCAGTTTTTGTCACTTTTCTGACGTTTTTGGGCTCTTCTATGATGGCTGAGGAACTTTTTCGTGACTTCTTTATGACTTTATGTCGACCAAACTGTCATTGAGAAGATTATATGACACATGCAATAATACAGTCATAGATATTTGACTACTGATTAAATAAAAGCATGTGAATAAACTAAACATGTCTGGCCCTTGATGTGATTCTTATTTCCCAGTGTGGCCCTCTGGGAAGTGGAGTTTGTGTGTGTGTCTGTGTGTGTGTGCGTGCGTGCGTGCATGTGTGCGTGCGTGCGTGTGTCTGTCTGTGTGTGTGTGTGTGTGTGTCTGTCTATTGTCTTTAGTTGACGTATATGTGCCTTATTCTATAATTGTCTTTATTTAAAATAGTCATTTATCTGCAACATTATGTTGTATAATCACAGTTTTGCACAATAAATGTTATCAAAACTACATACTACGTTTCTTTCTCTTTACGTAGGCTTTCCTTAGACCAGGGGTCTTCAACGTGTTTTAGGCCAAGGCCCCCTTAGCTGAAAGAGAGACTGAGCAGGGCCCCCTACTACATATACTGTATAACATGAAGCTGCATAATAAACTGGGACTACAAGTACGTGTAGGGCGGCCTGAAGCCTTTATACATCTTTATTTTTGCATAGAATACTAAGGTATTAAAATAGCTTAATAACTGTAATAATTTGCATGATTTTATATGTATCTGTGGGTGGCTAGTGACCACCTTACCTATAGCTATGCATATCATAAGTGGGGATTTATATTTGCTAATAATATGTTGGATTCATTTTAGGACTTTCAAATTTTTTGAAAAATCTTAACAATAATTTGAAGGGCCCCCTGCACTGACTCTGAGGACCCCCTAGGGGTCCTGGACCCCCTGATCACTGCCTTAGGGTCTATGTAACCTGTTCTGAAATGGTTCTATTATAATTTATATATCGTTATTGCAAGAGGCTGCAATGTATATCCCATCCCTAGTGTAAAACATTACTAATGATTTACATTTACAACTAGCTACCAAAAGCTAGCCCTGTTGTAAATGTTAGTCTCCCAATGATAGCTACACACACAGTCCACACACACACACACACACACACACACACACACACACACACACACACACACACACACACACACACACACACACACACACACACACACACACACACACACACACACACACACACACACACAGGCTGAACATAGAATATGAAATGAAGGGAATCGACTCTCGCCAACACTGCTTCCATACACAACCGTGCCCTGACATGGACGCACTCTCCTTCTCCTTCAGGTTGACCTATATCATGGGGTCTGCAGCTGCAGTAGCCTTTCTCCACTACAGGACATATACAGCAACTCCTCGACTAAACCTGCAGAGTCAACAGCACCTGATAAATGAGCCTCAGCAGGTTATAGAGCATGTTCTGCACCTGCTGCTGCTGCAAAGCCGTGTGCACATTATGCTCACATCATCTCCACATGTCGGCTGGACACAACCTCAACTGATGCACGCACCTGAACTAAGATACTAAACTTCTGGACGAATGACTCGAGATGTGAATTGAACTGAGATGATGTTTCGGGATGTAATGCAGATTTAATGTTGTGGTGGAGACACAAGCAGGGTCGTTACAGTAAGCAGGCCGTGTTATTTTAAATAAATCATTACATTTAGACCACATGGCCGTAGCAATGAACAAGCCGTTCAGAAATGTCGCCGACGGTCGTTTTGTGATCTTCTGCTTTTATTTTTTATCTTTTTTTTTTTTTTTAAGAATCGGTTTAAGGCTCTGACCACCAACCAGACGGTTCTGACCACCAACCAGACGGCCGACCGGCGGCAGTAAAGCCAGTCGGACTGATCAGTCTCCCCGAGTCGGTCCAAAAAGTTCCTCAGAACACACCGAAGAGACGCCGACTTGAGCGTACGTTCTGCACGTGTGCGAGACATAATACGTCTCCATAACAGCAGGCGGCGCTAATCTGGATTGTTGCCCAAAAAAATGAAAACGGGCAGCTGATTGGACGAACGCGTCCCGTGGGTCTGGCTGCTCCCCGACCATAATGGCGTCTCGTTCAGAACACGATCTCATATTCTACTAAAATATTTCACCGTGACGTGTTTCTGGAAACATGTTAAGGAGAAATCGGCCGTGCAGTTGCTGAATCTGTCTTCATCTCAGATCAACAAAGGTCAGTTTAAAAGATCTTCATCAGATTCTGAGAGGCTGTTCGTCACGCTCATCCCGCTCGTCATTTCCTGGTTAGCTCTCCACCAATCAGATCGGTCGTTGAGTCCGACCGCCCGCCCTCCGATTCAACAAGTCAAATCGTCCCAAATGAAGGCCGACGGCTCCTCCGACTGACGACGGCACGGAACACGCCGACCAGACTCGAGTCACCGACCTCGCCAGACTGTCAGACGGCAGATTATCTGGTTGGTGGGTCGGCGCCTTTAAAACCAAAAGACAGTGAATCTGTCTCCAGCAGGAGTTTCTTGTAACAACAAACAGAAAGTGTATTATTGAAATGGTCTGTTTCCTCATTAACAGAGAGGTTAAAGTAATCTCATGAACACCTGCAGCTCCTGATGTTAACGTGAAGCCGTGATGTGATTACGAGGATTTAGCAAATTGAAAAGCTTTATCAGCGTGAGATATGAATCACCACGGCTTTGTGTTTGTGTTTTCGACACTTACTATATACCCCGGAGCACACATACAAGCTCCAGTGGTGCCGTCGCAGTCGGCTCCGTTGGCACAGGCGCACAGCTCTCTGCAGCCGTCGCCGTAGTAACCTGCCGGACAGGTCTCATTGCAGTAAAGCCCGGCCCATCCTGCTGCACAGGTGCACTCTCCGGACAGAGGGTGGCAGCTGAGAGGGAGAGAGAATACAAGTCAGTCAGTCTACATTGTAAAGTGCATATTTTTATCTGCATGAAAAGTAGGCATGCTATAGCCAACACTGCCGGATGTCCGTCCCCTTCCTCCGTCTCTGTGTTGGGGTTCTAACCTCCGGCCGATTTGTGAGGACTCTGGTTAACTGCTCCTCAGATCTCTGCAGGGTAAATCCAGACAGCTAGCTAGACTATCTGTCCAATCAGAGTTTTCTGCTGCACGACTAAAACTACTTCTGAACGTACACATGTTCCACCAAAACAAGTTCCTTCCTGAGACTATTTAGCAGAGGCACCGTGGCTCCGTCCGGAGCTTAGCACCGCCCAACATGATTGTGATTGGTTTAAAGAAATGGCAATAAACCAGAGCACGTTTTTCTCACATCCTGTGATGCTGCGTGGACTAGTCAGACCCTCCTCTGCAGCGCTGTGGAGGAAGGTCTGGGAATGCGATCCATCCGGGAGGTACGTTCTTCTGCGCTCAGTGTCGGCAGAAAGGTGTGTACGGGGTGTGCAGCCACGACGTTTCATGCATTGTCCTTACTTCCTTCCTTACGTGTCTGCGCGACCTGTAAATGTCCGCAGCTATAACGAAGCGTATGCCCGAGCATGTCTCCACCTGGGTGGTAGTCAGCTGGGTGTCTGCCCGTCATACTGCCCGCCAGTCCTCATCGATACAGTGGCACGTGTCACGTAGCTCTCCGCTGTGAGCGCCGTCCAGCAGAGAGCCACGAACATAGCAACAAAAAAAAGAGCTTAAAACACAAGTTGACTAGGCCTACGACCATTTCACAGTGAACACAAAGACAGAGGAAGGGGGAGGGGGACGCACATCCGGCCGAAATGAGGGACATTCGGCGGAATCTTCAGTTGCAGCCCTACGTACATACGCCTCAGTATTGACCAATGAATGAAGGAGGAGTTGTTGTTAGCAAAGATTAATATTTGTTTTTGGAGAGATTTTTAGACCTGCTAGGCCACTTAAGACTTGGGTGGCGTGTTTCATAATATATGTCTCCAAAACCTGACCTGACTAATAAACTCAGATTTACTAGGGCTTAAAGTGAAGAACTCGGCTGTCTCTGTGAAAAGACTGAATTAAAGTGTGCCACAGCATCTGCAGCACCTGCTGCTGTTTCTGAGCTGACAGAGATTAAATATCATACCTGCTGCGGCTTTACATAACCAGCGGCAGCCAATGGGCTGCAGCCTGGAAGCAATGGTCGAAGAAATACTCACATCCTTTACCTAAACAATATCAAAAGTTATCCTCATGCAGTAAAATAGCCCCTGTGACTGATATATAATTATATGTGACGTCATTAGTTTGTTAAAGGTGCCGTAGGTAGGACTGTAAAGATCCAGGAATTTGAACATCAACAACTTCTCAGTCCCTCCCCCCTTTCTGCTAAAGCCCAAAACGGTCTCCTAAGCCCCTCCCCCCACAAGGGAGAATGAATGTGTGTGCATGAGCAGTGATTGACACGCAGTTAGACACCCCCCCTGGCCCTGATTGGTGCATCTGAACAGTTAGACCCCCCCTGGCCCTGATTGGTGCATCTGAACAGTTAGACCCCCCCCTGGCCCTGATTGGTGCATCTGAACAGGGAGTGGTGGATGTTTGTAAATCCCCCTCCAGGCTGTAGGTGTAGCCAGAGGAGCTGGATTTATTTTAAAGTACATGCATCATGTAGTTCTACTGGAACATCGGGTCAGTTTCAGCAGATATGACAGAAAGGTAGTTTTAGAAGTACTAGTGCACCTTTAAGAGTTTCACAATAGGATCATGAATGGAGAGTATTATAGATTCTGATTTAGCAGAGTAAGAACTGTGCAAAGACATCAATAATTCAGGGTTGAAAAAGCAGTAATTCAAACACAACCTTCCTCTATTCATACTGTGTTGCAGAATATGAAAGCATAGCAGGTTTTTTTTGCGTCATTGACCCACAGTTCAGTACCTGAGTGTGTTTGCAGCGTTGCAGGGGCAGTATTGGTCACACATGAGTCCGTACAGGCCGGCGGGACAGAAGCGGTCCTGGCAGCTGGGGCCCTTGAAGCCTTCGTTGCACAGGCAGGCCCCGTTGATGTGGTAGCACTTGGCTCCGTTCTGACAGTCACACTTGTGGGCACACTGCGGCCCATAGGTGCCAACTGGGCATTCATCCTGGCATCTGGGTGGGTATAACAAACAATAACAGGAGTGGTGAGACATGTAGAACATCTCCATACTACAGACAGGGCCGCCTTAACCTAATGTTAGGCCCCGGGGCTGAGAGGTTTTGTAGGCCCCCCATCCCCTCGATTTACAGTCTCATTTTAAAAAAGTGTAATATCTAGGTAATCTATATCACAAAATGCATTAGTTTCTTTCGAGGCATACAACAGTGAGTTTTCCCTCTTTGAGCCAGACATCACCATAATATTGTTATTAACATATCACCGAGTCCACCTGAGCATAAACACAACACACTTTATGTAACAACCACACACAGCAACTTATGGTGATGATAAAACCAAAATGTGTGAAAGTATGATTTCAAACAATATTATGAAAAACATCACCAACCATCACCTGTCTGCACAAACATTAATAACTGATAACAGCATTAGCAAAGAACAGCAACAGATCAAAGTAGGAGCCTCAGCGAGCCCTGTGAACCAATCACATGCAGGAGCTGGATTTTATATTATTATTATTTTTTAAATGATTACTAATTCGCTGTGTGACATTATTTATATTTTTGTATATCAAATAATGAGGCAAATAGCAAAAAAGGGTTATGGATAGGTTCTAAAATATAGCCTACTAAAAATTAACCGTTATAGCTGATAGAGGTGACAGTGAAAGTGCATTCCCACTGGCCTAGGAGGGGTAAGGGGAGTGATGCAAGCACGGCAACGGTCTTTATAGCATTAAAATCAGAAGAGAAATACGCCAAAAAAAAGTATGAACTATATACTAAATCTAATGTAGCCTATGTCGTAATTTAAACAAGTCTCCCGAAGGTATCTCTCTCTCTCTCTCTCTCTCTCTCTCTCTCTCTCGCTGCCTGTGGCCATGTGTGTGTGTATGTGTGTGTGTGTGTGTGTGTGTGTGTGTGTGTGTGTGTGTGTGTGTGTGTGTGTGTGTGTGTGTGTGTGTGTGTGTGAGAGAGACCAGGCGCTTGTGGAGTTTAACGGTAAAAAGACAGTTAACCACACGTTCCCGTTAATCTTATGATGGACAAGGTTTGTGATATTTAAACAAACAATCCGTCAACGGCGAAATAAAAGCCTCTTATTTACGAGATCGGTCTGACAGACCGGCAACTTACATCGGGGCGTCCCAGCATGACAGGCCGGCCAGCGAGCGAGCAATCCGGACCACCGTTCTCTTAATGCATCCATGGGGCCACCACCAGCTGAGCTTCTCAACTCCGAAAACTTTGAAGCAAATTGTCAATTCGGCAACGATTTTCGGATGACCGCCTATATTCGAAATCTAAACAGTTCATTTCTCGCCTAAAACGTTGTCAGAAATTACTTTAATGATGAACAAGACGGAGAAAAATTGTTAAAAATATCCCGCTGTTGCTCTCAAGCGCAAACCAGTACAGAACGGTACAGAAGACATCACTCAGTCATAGAGGGACACACCCCAAAACTAACTATAGACATTCTGATAGGTAAGCTCACGGGCCAGAGGCGATGGGGCCACGTGGGTCACTCCTAATTTGGATCAATCAGCAGCCATGTAACCTGCGATTAGAGTGATTGACAGAAAACCTGACAAGTTAGAAAACTATATGACCTTTTCAGCTCATCACTAACGTGAATATGGGAGGCCCCTGAACTTGTGAGGCCCCTGGGCTTCAGCCCAGGTAAGCCCGTGCATTAAAGCGGCCTTGACTACAGACATCTAAATCTGAATGATTCTGGTCAAACTTGTAGAATGAGCAAGGTTGTTTCTTAAACAGGCTTCACGTAAACAGACACAATGTAGAACATGGACCCCCATCTGATATATGATCTGATATATGATCAACAGTGTTGTGCCAGTTCACAGCTTTTCTGAACTAGTTCAAGTTCAGTTCATACATGCTCAAAGTGAACAGTTCACGTTCAAAGTTCACAATTTTAATTCTGAACTAGTTCAAAGTTCAGTTCATTTTACTTTTTTCGTGAGATATTCAAATAAATACTTTTTTTCACACTACGAGCTAGAAATCACTATACGTTCTTTGAAGCTGCTCATTGTAGACATTTGCTCATGACACTGCAATTGTGGGTTTCTTACCAGGTGATGAAAATTGCAGCAGTACATTTTTTTTTTAAATGGCAGCGCTTTCTCTCACTCTCGTCTTTGGTCTGTCTCTCTCTCTCTCTCGCTCCTCTAGCCCTCCGCGCTCTCGTCGTTGCCTGCTACGCGGCGTTGCTATGCCTACCCCGCTCTGCTGCAATTCATCACGGGTAACGTTGTGCGGAAGCCAGTATGCTATTCAACTATTCTCAGCCGGACACTACGTTGCCCGCAATGCATTGCGCACACAATGTCAAAACCATTTCTGTCTGGTGATACATGATTTAAGCGGCACCAGCGAGAATACAGGAGGGAGGAACTTTCTCTCGTTGCGTTTCAAAAGAGAAAACAGATGTCACTCAGTTTTCAATGGAAAACAAATTCCAACGTTCATTTACAGTGATGTCTGCCGTTCATGACACATAATGTGAACTAATTCACGTTCAAGTTCTTTATTAAAAAATGTGTTGCGTTCAGTTCAACGTTCACGAAAAAATGAGCGTGTTCAATGAACGCGTTCTTTTGAACTCGTTCACGCACAACACTGATGATCAACATAGAACATGGACCCACATCTGATATATGATTTGATATATGATCAACTTAGAACATGAGACCCTGGGCGGTCTTTATAACGATCAGTTATAACGAGCAGCGGTATTTATAACGAGCAGCGGTCTTTATAACGAGCAGCGGTCTTTATAACGAGCGGCGGTCTTTATAACGAGCAGTTATAACGAGCAGCGGTCTTTATAACGAGCAGCGGTCTTTATAACGAGCAGTGGTCTTTATAACAAGCGGTCTTTATAACGAGCAGCGGTCTTTATAATGAGCAGCGGTCTTTATAACGAGCAGTGGTCTCTATAACGAGCAGCGGTCTTCATAACGAGCAGCGGCCTTTATAACGAGCAGCGGTCTTTATAACGAGCAGTGGTCTTTATAACAAGCGGTCTTTATAACGAGCGGCGGTCTTTATAACGAGCAGTGGTCTTTATAACAAGCGGTCTTTATAACGAGCAGCGGTCTTTATAACGAGCAGCGGTCTTTATAACGAGCAGTGGTCTCTATAACGAGCAGCGGTCTTCATAACGAGCAGCGGCCTTTATAACGAGCAGCGGCCTTTATAACGAGCAGCGGCCTTTATAACGAGCAGAGGTCTTTATAACGAGTGGCCTTTATAACGAGCAGCGGCCTTTATAACGAGTGGCCTTTATAACGAGCAGCGGCCTTTATAACGAGCAGCGGCCTTTATAACGAGCAGCGGTCTTTATAACGAGTGGCCTTTATAACGAGCAGCGGCCTTTATAACGAGCAGCGGCCTTTATAACGAGCAGCGGCCTTTATAACGAGCAGCGGTCTTCATAACGAGCAGCGGTCTTTATAACGAGCAGCGGTACGAGCAGCGGTCTTTATAACGAGCAGCGGTCTTTATAACGAGCAACGGTCTTCTTAACGAGCAGCGGTCTTTATAACGAGCAGCGGTCTTTATAACGAGCAGCGGTCTTTATTACGAGCAGCGGTCTTTATAACGAGCAGTGGTCTTTATAACAAGCGGTCTTTATAACGAGCAGCGGTCTTTATAACGAGCAGCGGTCTTTCTAACGAGCAGTGGTCTTTATAACGAGCAGCGGTCTTTATAACGAGCAGCGGTCTTTATAACGAGCAGTGGTCTTTATAACAAGCAGCGGTCTTTATAACGAGCGGCCTTTATAACGAGCAGTTATAACGAGCAGCGGTCTTTATAACGAGCAGCGGTGAGCAGCGGTCTTTATAACGAGCAGCGGTCTTTATAACGAGTGGCATTTATAACGAGCAGCGGTCTTTATAACGAGCAGCGGTCTTTATAACGAGCAGCGGTCTTTATAACGAGCAGCGGTCTTTATAACGAGCAGCGGTCTTTATAACGAGCAGCGGTCTTCATAACGAGCAGCGGCCTTTATAACGAGCAGCGGTCTTTATAACGAGCAGCGGCCTTTATAACGAGCAGTGGTCTTTATAACGAGTGGCCTTTATAACGAGCAGCGGTCTTTATAACGAGCAGCGGTCTTTCTAACGAGCAGTGGTCTTTATAACGAGCAGCGGTCTTTATAACGAGCAGCGGTCTTTATAACGAGCAGTGGTCTTTATAACAAGCAGCGGTCTTTATAACGAGCGGCCTTTATAACGAGCAGTTATAACGAGCAGCGGTCTTTATAACGAGCAGCGGTGAGCAGCGGTCTTTATAACGAGCAGCGGTCTTTATAACGAGTGGCATTTATAACGAGCAGCGGTCTTTATAACGAGCAGCGGTCTTTATAACGAGCAGCGGTCTTTATAACGAGCAGCGGTCTTTATAACGAGCAGCGGTCTTTATAACGAGCAGCGGTCTTCATAACAAGCGGTCTTTATAACGAGCAGCGGTCTTTATAACGAGCAGCGGTCTTTCTAACGAGCAGCGGCCTTTATAACGAGCAGCGGCCTTTATAACGAGCAGCGGTCTTTATAACGAGCAACGGTCTTCTTAACGAGCAGTGGTCTTCATAACGAGCAGTGGCCTTTATAACGAGCAGCGGTCTTTATAACGAGTGGCCTTTATAACAAGCAGCGGTCTTTATAACGAGCAGCGGTCTTTATAACGAGCAGCGGTCTTCATAACGAGCAGCGGTCTTTATAACGAGCAGCGGTACGAGCAGCGGTCTTTATAACGAGCAGCGGTCTTCATAACGAGCAGCGGTCTTCTTAACGAGCAGCGGTCTTTATAACGAGCAGCGGTCTTCTTAACGAGCAACGGTCTTCTTAACGAGCAGCGGTCTTCTTAACGAGCAGCGGTACGAGCAGCGGTCTTCATAACGAGCAGCGGTCTTTATAACGAGCAGCGGCCTTTATAACGAGCAGCGGCCTTTATAACGAGCAGCGGCCTTTATAACGAGCAGCGGTCTTTATAACGAGCAGCGGTCTTCTTAACGAGCAGTGGTCTTCATAACGAGCAGTGGTCTTTATAACGAGCAGCGGTCTTTATAACGAGTGGCCTTTATAACGAGCAGCGGTCTTTATAACGAGCAGCGGTCTTCATAACGAGCAGCGGTCTTCATAACGAGCAGCGGTCTTCATAACGAGCAGCGGTCTTTATAACGAGCAGCGGTACGAGCAGCGGTCTTTATAACGAGCAGCGGTACGAGCAGCGGTCTTTATAACGAGCAGCGGTCTTTATAACGAGCAGCGGTCTTTATAACGAGCAGCGGTCTTTATAACGAGCAGTGGTCTTTATAACGAGCAGCGGTCTTTATAACGAGTGGCCTTTATAACGAGCAGCGGTCTTTATAACGAGCAGCGGTCTTTATAACGAGCAGCGGTCTTCATAACGAGCAGCGGTCTTCTTAACGAGCAGCGGTCTTCTTAACGAGCAGCGGTCTTCTTAACGAGCAGCGGTACGAGCAGCGGTCTTTATAACGAGCAGCGGTCTTTATAACGAGCAGCGGTCTTTATAACGAGCAGCGGTCTTTATAACGAGCAGCGGTCTTTATAACGAGCAGTGGTCTTTATAACGAGCAGCGGTCTTCATAACGAGCAGCGGTCTTCATAACGAGCAGCGGTCTTCATAACAAGCAGCGGTCTTTATAACGAGCAGCGGTCTTTATAACGAGCAGCGGTCTTTATAACGAGCAGCGGTCTTTATTACGAGCAGCGGTCTTTATAACGAGCAGTGGTCTTTATAACAAGCGGTCTTTATAACGAGCAGCAGTCTTTATAACGAGCAGCGGTCTTTATAACGAGCAGTGGTCTTTATAACGAGCAGCGGTCTTTATAACGAGCAGCGGTCTTTATAACGAGCAGTGGTCTTTATAACAAGCAGCGGTCTTTATAACGAGCGGCCTTTATAATGAGCAGTTATAACAAGGAGTGGTCTTTATAACGAGCAGTTATAACGAGCAGCGGTCTTTATAACGAGCAGCGGTCTTTATAACGAGTGGCATTTATAACGAGCAGCGGTCTTTATAACGAGCAGCGGTCTTTATAACGAGCAGCGGTCTTCATAACGAGCAGCGGCCTTTATAACGAGCAGCGGTCTTTATAACGAGCAGCGGCCTTTATAACGAGCAGCGGTCTTTATAACGAGTGGCCTTTATAACGAGCAGCGGTCTTTATAACGAGTGGCCTTTATAACGAGCGGCGGCCTTTATAACGAGCAGCGGCCTTTATAACGAGCAGCGGCCTTTATAACGAGCAGCGGCCTTTATAACGAGCAGCGGCCTTTATAACGAGCAGCGGTCTTTATAACGAGCAACGGTCTTCTTAACGAGCAGTGGTCTTCATAACGAGCAGTGGTCTTTATAACGAGCAGCAGTCTTTATAACGAGTGGCCTTTATAACGAGCAGCGGTCTTTATAACGAGCAGCGGTCTTTATAACGAGCAGCGGTCTTCATAACGAGCAGCGGTCTTTATAACGAGCAGCGGTACGAGCAGCGGTCTTTATAACGAGCAGCGGTCTTCATAACGAGCAGCGGTCTTCTTAACGAGCAGCGGTCTTTATAACGAGCAGCGGTCTTCTTAACAAGCAACGGTCTTCTTAACGAGCAGCGGTCTTCTTAACGAGCAGCGGTACGAGCAGCGGTCTTCATAACGAGCAGCGGTCTTTATAACGAGCAGCGGTCTTTATAACGAGCAGCGGTCTTTATAACGAGCAGCGGTCTTTATAACGAGCAGCGGTCTTTATAACGAGCAGCGGTCTTCATAACGAGCAGCGGTCTTCATAACGAGCAGCGGTCTTCATAACGAGCAGCGGTCTTTATTACGAGCAGCGGTCTTTATAACGAGCAGTGGTCTTTATAACGAGCAGCGGTCTTTATAACGAGCAGCGGTCTTTATAACGAGCAGCGGTCTTTATAACGAGCAGCGGTACGAGCATCGGTCTTTATTACGAGCAGCGGTCTTCATAACGAGCAGCGGTCTTTATAACGAGCAGCGGTACGAGCAGCGGTCTTTATTACGAGCAGCGGTCTTCATAACAAGCAGCGGTCTTTATAACGAGCAGCGGCCTTCATAACGAGCAGCGGTCTTTATTACGAGCAGCGGCCTTTAAGGTAACGCCGCCCACGTCTCAGCATCATTCTCAACACGTCTGCACGTTGAAACCATTACGAAATAGACAAATCACTTAATTAAAATGGCTCCGGGAGGATTTGTGTTGTGTGTCCCGTTTAAATCATGGCGACTTCCTCAGGACTCTTATCTCAGCTAACTCCATTAGAACGTGGACGGAGAGGAAGAGAACCCAATCTGGAGGCTAATTCACCTGTCTGGGCCTAAATGAATGGAGAGAGTTTGGCTCAATTCAGATTAAAGATGTAGAAAGAGAGAGACAGAGAGATGGAGGGAGAGAGAGAGAGAGAGAGAGAAAGAGAGAGAGCTGACCAGAGAAGAGAAGAGAGAGAGGTTGTAGAGTCCTTTTTAACTAATACGTACGTAGACCGTATCGGACACGATGGAGGAAATAAAGAATGGCTTTTGGTTGAAATCTCCCCAAACAAAGTGCATAATAGCAACCAATGAGCATATGCTGGAGGGAGAGAGAGAGAGAGAGAGAGAGAGAGAGAGAGAGAGAGTGGAAGGAGGAGAGAGAGAGAGAGAGAGAGAGAGAGAGAGAGAGTGGAAGGAGGAGAGAGAGAGAGAGAGAGTGTTGAAGTCTTCATTCTCTCTAACTGGCAATTAATCACACATTTCTGCATTTCAAACATAAATGTTTAATACTCCTTCTCTGTATTTCCTGTTAACATATTTACATTGACACCAACTGATTCTATCAGTTTCCCCTCTGTATTTACGGCTTATTACAAATCTCATATTTATCTTTCTCCCGGCTGAATTCTACTAATATTTTCAGCTCCAAGCAGCTAATTTCCCTGAGGGCGTCCAATAAAGTTTTGATATAATGGTGCGGTCACGCAGTCACACTGTACCTCTCCCCGATGTAGCCGGCGGTGCACTGACACTGGCCGCTGATGTGGTCACACAGGCCTCCGTTGCGACACGTGCACTCCTGAGAGCAATTAATGCCGAATGATCCGAAGGAACACGGCTGAGCGCACACCGGACCCTGAGGAGGAAGAGGACATGACCGCCGTGTTAACGTCATGTGAATACACGCTTTATGAATGAATGAAGTTTGTCACAGTAGATGACAGAAGTGACGTCTGTATGTATCTGGTAGAAAGGATTGTTATCATCAAAATGTTCTGCCCAGGTTGATAACCGTACACTGACTTTACGCAGTGAATACAAAAAAGCACGGTGAATTAAACTTTGGGAAGGAAAAACTCTAACCCGACTCCGCCAGATGGATCGCTTCGCATTTGCTCAGCACATCCATCTGGGAACTTTCCATTGGAGAACGTTTGGGAAGGGGCGAAAATACCGGTTAGCTGATTGGATAAACCATCCGTCTATCACCAGCTATGGTGGTGATAGACGGACCAAATCAACCAACCAGATCAACGAAGCGTACGACGTACCAACAGAGCAACGACGGAGCCAGGCTCCCCCTGCTGCTGCAGGCAGAGCACAGCTCGTTAGCTCAGCTAGCAACATGTCGGTAAAGGATATTTGCCGTTTGTGTAACGAGAATTTATGAGTAAAAGGCCCCGTTTCAGGTTCCCGGTCCATATTCCAAAAGAAGGATCCAAGAGAAAACAGCATTAGCGAGCGGCTAACAGAATCAGGGCTACCGCTGTCTGAACACGTGTCTAGATCAGGTCAGATCTGCACGCGTTTCTTCTGCTTGCTGAGCCTCGTGAGACCGTCCTGATCTCGCCAGCTCCTCGTTGCATCACACCTAAACCCGCCTCAAAACCAACGCTGATTGGTCGGTCGTTTGGCGAACGGCTCCAAATTTTCTCTGCCTCAAGATGCCAGACTGATCTGCGAGCAGAAAACTGGAGCTCGCCAGATCAGGACGGTCTCACGAGGCTAGAAAAACTCCCTCGTGATATGAAATAACAAACACAAACATGGTGATCTCAGATTTGGGCTTAAAGATGTGTCTGTTAGTTGAACTCAGATAGGCATGCACACTAGCTGATGATGTTGTGGATGTGGAGCAGGTCGTACCACCCAGCCGGCGGGACAGGAGCACTCTCCGGTGACGTGATGGCACGTTCCTCCATTCTGACAGGGGCAGCGCTGTTCACACAGAGAGCCGTGTTTACCTGGAGGACAAGGCTCCTCGCAGCTGCAGGGAAACAGAACAACTCACTTTAAATGTTGGTACGCGACATACAGAGTTAACATCATATTACAAATGTTGGGCTGATGGTAAGAAACCTTTTATTACGTCACGTATTTCCTATACATTTTTGCTCACATGTAATTTGTAATATGATATCAGGTTGTAAATGTTAGTTGCTGTCCATGTGGAGTGACCTGGAGTAGTTAGAAAAGTTTTCATTAGCGTTAACCCTGACAACAAGTCAGGTGATATTTTAGTGGTTTTAGGGCATGTAGTCGTGCAGCTCTATGAGGCTTCTAACTGGATATAAATAATGGAAAGAGCTATTAACGTGTTGTTTAAAGGCTCTAAGAAATAAAACGTTAGCGTCCATGTTCACGAGCACGCTGAGGTCGGAAGAACAACTTCCTAATGTGTGGAATGGGACCATCCGAGGAGCATGTGAATGCTCCATAAACAGACAAACAGCTACTCACAAGGCGCCGGTGTATCCGGGCGCACAGAGGCACTCGCCGGTCTGATGGTGGCAAGTGGCGCCGTTGAGGCACTGGCACTCCAGCAGGCACTCCTTGCCGTAGAGGTTGGGGTCGCAGGGCTCCTCGCAGCGCCAGCCCTGGAAGCCGTCGGTGCAGACGCAGGCTCCGGTTATCGGGTTGCATTTGGCGCCGTTCTGGCACTGACAGCGGTTACTGCAGTGGGGGCCCCAGAAATCGCTCTCACAGCCTGGACAGAGAGGAGGAAGCAGGGCATGAGTCAACAGGTGAGGTAAAACGTGATCATCAATACCTGCATGAGTCGAGACGTCAGAGTGAGGAGGATTTATGGACATCTGGGAAATGAAGTAATCCACATGAGAGTTGATGTTTAACAGTGAGGTCAGGCGAGGTCAGACGAGATCAGACAAGGTCAGACGAGGTCAGACGAGGTCAGGCGAGGTCAGGCGAGATCAAACGAGGACAGACGAGGTCAGACGAGGTCAGACGAGATCAGACGAGGTCAGACGAGATCAGACGAGATCAGACGAGGTCAGACGAGGTCAGACGAGGTCAGACGAGATCAGACGAGGTCAGACGAGATCAGACGAGATCAGACGAGGTCAGACGAGATCAGACCAGGTCAGACCAGGTCAGACGAGATCAGACAAGGTCAGACAAGGTCAGACGAGGTCAGACGAGACCAGACGAGGTCAGACGAGACCAGACGAGGTCAGACAGACCAGACGAGGTCAGACGAGATCAGACGAGGTCAGACGAGGTCAGACAGACCAGACGAGGTCAGACGAGATCAGACAGAGGAAAGAGAGCACAGGACCCACATATATCAAACTTCTAAGAATCACACTTAACAAAGCTCTCAAAGATTAACTTGGGAATAAAAAGCTGAAAGTGAGAAATAAGACATTCATCGTCTGCTTGACTCACTCCTACTTCTTGTCTATTTTGGCACCGCCTTGCTCGTGGCAGCGGCGAGCTCGTCGCTTGTTGTTGGCAAACGGCCACTCCCATTGAAAATGAATGGCAGCCTGTCACTTTGTCTCTGTCTCTTGTAGCTAATGTGACTGAGGGGTTAGAGCACCTTTAAGCTGAGGCACCTTGAGCACTTCTCCGAGGGGAGCAGATGTGGTAAATCTACACACTGTCAGCCCCAAATGTCAGCGAGAGGCGACAGCCTGAACAATCCTGATCTGCAGTTGCCATAAAGCAGCCAGCGTGACCCAGCTGGCCTGAGATCTCTTCATATCCAGAGATACTTTAGTGCAGGTATAAGCCAAGTCAACTGGGTTTATATACTACGAACTCACACACACCAAAGCACAAAAAAAGTTTTTTTACGTTTGAGTTTATCTGATGTCTTTGGAGAAGAATCATCCAGTCTTAGTGCAGCTGCAGCAGAAATCCTGTCACTGATGGTGGGTTGCTGCACTAACTCACACTTTCCCTTTTTAAAGTTATCAAAAAAATGGGAAACAAAACGTTATTCTTAATTCGTCATATACACACAGTACAATGCAGGGCTGTTGTACAGGTGGCAGGGAAGCTATTTCCCGTTGCTGTTATCTCATTTATTGCGCTTTCGAAAGGTCAACGGCAACCAGGTCAAAGTTGAAATAATTTGAACTTTGAGTGCAGCACAAACTGGCAAATCTGAGCGGTGTGCGACGCCAGGGGTAGCCGGCCGGTGCAAAGCGGTTTTGCCGCCTATCATGTGTAGGCGGCATCACCGACAAAAGTTCCAGACTCTCGTTGTCTCTCCAGTTAGACATTTTCGTTGCCGTCTTTGTGTAAATCCCCCTTCTTCTTGTTCACCCTCGGATGTCTGTATTGCCTGTGTATACCCTGATCACATTCCCACAGTTCCCCATTCATACTGGAAGCTGCCCAGTCCAACCACAGTCTGACCTGCTGGCCACTGAGCAGCTCCACTGGAGCCGTAGGAGGTTAAGGTGCCTTGCTCAAGGGCACCTCAGTGGTAGTAATAAGGGGGGGACAAGAGCTGCTCTTTCACTTTCCACCTTCTTTAACCTTTAGGCCACCACTGCCGACTAATCACTAAGTCTACTTCCGATCATCAACACGCCCACTCGCTCGCTCTGATCACACGCTCTCACACTTTGGGCTTGGACGTTACACAGACTTTGTACTCGGGAGCTGGCAGGGTAAAGACGGTTTGATGTCCGATCCGACTAATTCAGACATCTGCGTTCTCACATACAGCTCCGCCGGGTAATGTCTAGATCATTTCAGCTTTGCAGGGCATGTGTGAAAGGGGGGTTATGATTGTTAATCTTGCAGAAGGCCTGCAGGCGGAAACGTCATCTGAATAAAAGAGAAATGCATTGGGAGGCAGAGAATGCAACAAGCTTTCAAGCTCTGAAGTGCATTAACGCGTAAATATTGCTTCATCCTGACGTGATAACAGCTCAGAACATCAGCCCGCAGTGGTGACGCGTAGCGTGACGAATGCAGTTTCCTTTACGCAGCACCACAGTCCACCCATCAGGCTGAAACAGCATGAGATTCAGCATTTAGCATTTTAATTCTCTCAGCCATTGCATCCACAATATTTTGCTATGGGTTGCTGTTTATTCTCATGGAATTTACCAACAGGTTCTCCCTCCCATCTGGTAACATACGGACGCTTGGTCAGGTGACTTTGTCGTTGTTATTGACGCTAAAAGTCTCCTCTAGCGTCATATAACGCGCTTTATCTAAACGCGCTTGGTCGGGACTGTTGGCGTCGCTTTTTGATGCAGTTAAAGAAGAAAGAGACTTTAAGAAACATGTCACATGGGACCTGATCCCCGGTCTCCGGGGTGAAAGTCTGCGTAATTTCGACCTTTCATACTACTCGCTACCGTAGTCGCTCTTAGTGTTACGTCATCTTCTAAACGCCGTGTAGCTGCTGCTCTCCCCGCTACGTTCTACTAACACGCTGAAGGGAGATTTTTTTCGTCTCTTCAGATGCTGACAGCCGCTGTCCAAACGTCGTATGTTACGAGTTCAGAGTGAGAACGAGTTGAATCTACTTATTACTGGGCAGTTATTTCCAGCCTCTTGTAACTGGACGGAAGGGAATGAATTATGAGAAATCCTTTCTCTGAGCTGCCACCTTCCCTTTACAGTACAGTATTTACACTGAGTGGATTCTCAGGATCTGTATTCAGAAAATACCTCACAGGTCTGTAAGTGGAAGAATTGCTGGTATAAATCAGAGCCGCAAGACATTAGATGAAAACTAAGTACAAAAGACGGGACATTTTATTGTATATTACATCACCTCAAGATAAATCAAAGCACTATTATCTTTTGGATATATGCTCACGGGGTGAGTACCCAGAGTCTGAGTGCCAAGAGCTCTGAATGAATAAGCGTAACGTAAAAGGAAAAAACCCTGGAAATGGCGGTGAGGGACGGGCAAAGTTGTCAAGACTTGGAGAAGTCCCCCCCCCCTAAATGTGGGTGGTAGTCTTGCAGATATTGAAGTGTTGAATGTTTCATCAGTACTGTGGTGGACAGAGCTCTGAGCAGACAAGGAATAAATCAGACTCCCACTCACCCCCTCTAAGTTCCTCCTGAACCTATCTTGATTCCTCTCCTCCTGTCTCTCTCTGAAAGGGGAACTTCTCTTTATTTCTCTTAACTAGTGAGCCAGTGTAGTCACATCCTTTATCCTCTCACAGCCTCAATTATTCAGCAGCAAAGAGTCCAAATCAAGTGACTAATGACTTTGATCAAGAGTAGCTCGCTGGCACCGAGCAGAACTCTCTGCACTAAATTAAGAGCTGCATAATATACTTTGGCAAGGGCTTACTCTTTAAGGAATATTTCTAGGTTTGCCTACGGTGTAGTCGCTCTTTGCCAATAATAAAATGTGAGCTTGCTCTGTGATTTGGCTCTTTTCTCTGTCATGTCTAAAAGAGAAACACACCTAGATGACATTCGTCCAGGCGGCTCTAATCCATCAGTCTTCCAGGTTCTTCATTAAAGGAATAGTTAAGACAATTTGGGAAATTATCTTGACAAGATTCCAAGATACATGAGAAGATCTGAACAACTCTCCGAGGTATGCAGTATGCAGTATCCTCTGCCCCCCCCCCCCCCCCCCCCCCCGTTTGGCTTGGTTAGGTTATGTTATCCTACGCTTCCCTTTTCCTGAGTTTACACTTTACAACACACACTGACTCCACCACGTCTTCCACTGACGTCTACATCTTGTTCTGCTTATTGTTAATTTGGTCTAATTTGGTTTATAAAGTATTGTCCAAACATTCAACATGGTGAGGTCTCCCTCTTTGTTATGACCACCTGAGCCAGGTGTCACTCAGTACACGTCTGTGATATCGTATGATTTACAATGAACTCTAACGCATCATGTGATTTGCTGGTCGTTAGAGCAAGTAGAGGAGTTTAAGATGTGTTCCTGATTTACTGCTCAGCTACACCAGAGTTAGACAGCTGAAAGTAAAACAGTGAAAGTTAAGTTTTATGTGAGGTCCTTAAAATAAAAGTGATTCTGCTTCCTCTTTATCTGACCAGATTGGTGGTAGATACAGATATACCCTGAAGTCAGAACCAACCAAGCAAGACGTGGGGAGGGGTATGACTGGAGGAGGAAGATAGGTGAAGTACTGTGCAGTAGTTTCATTAATTTATCACATTGTGCAACATACTCCTTTTTACTGTATTCTATGTATTCATGTGTGTATGTAGATGTCTGGTTCAATATATGCCTGGACTGTACCAGAAATTGCCTCTCGGGGACATTACCGTTTAGTCTAAGTCTGACGCGCCGTCCACACATGTTCTGCATCATTGGTGAATTTCTGTAGCGTGTTGAGTCATTTATAAATGGATCCGTTTGGATGCCGATATTCTTGACACAATGCCGGGGAAGACTGAGTCCTCTTCAACAGACCCAAAATAGACAAGAATGTAAAGTCGCCACACAAGACGATGTGAACCACTAACTTTCTTCTTCGTGACTGAAAAGCCGCTCCTGCTTTTATAATCTAACAGCTGTTTGTTCTGTCAGCTGCACATTATGTAAGAAGCTGAATGCAACAAGTATCTGTAGTCTTTTGTTAATTTTCAGAATAAAACAAGTATCTGTAGTCTTTTGTTAATTTTCAGAATAAAACAAGTATCTGTAGTCTTGTTAATTTTCAGAATAAAACAAGTATCTGTAGTCTTTTGTTAATTTTCAGAATAAAACAAGTATCTGTAGTCTTTTGTTAATTTTCAGAATAAAACAAGAATCTGTAGTCGTTTGTTAATTTTCAGAATACTTTAGTCTATTGTTAATTTTCAGAATAAAACAAGTATCTGTAGTCTTTTGTTAATTTTCAGAATAAAACAAGTATCTGTAGTCTTTTGTTAATTTTCAGAATAAAACAAGTATCTGTAGTCTTTTGTTAATTTTCAGAATAAAACACGTATCTGTAGTCTTTTGTTAATTTTCAGAATAAAACAAGTATCTGTAGTCTTTTGTTAATTTTCAGAATAAAACAAGTATCTGTAGTCTTTTCTTAATTTTAGAATAAAACAAGTATCTGTAGTCTTTTCTTAATTTTCAGAATAAAACAAGTATCTGTAGTCTTTTCTTAATTTTCAGAATAAAACAAGTCTCACTTGAAACGTTGAGTTCAATATGTTTTTTGTTTAAAAAACTAAATTCAAAAGCTATGTAATGTTGATTTACCTGCAAAATGATGTTGTGTGCAGAAGGCAGAAATCAAAAGCATTCACACGGCTGACAGAAAAGAGGAGCTGAGAGTGATTTTCAAATGTCAAGACACACACACACACACACACACACACACACACACACACACACACACACACACACACACACACACACACACACACACACACACACACACACACACACACACACACACATACACACACACACAGACACACCACACACACACACACACACACACACAGAGACACACACACACACACACACACAGACACACACACACACACACACACACACACACACACACACAGGCACACACACACACACACACACACACACACACACACACACACACACACACACACACACACACACACACACAGACACACACACACAGACACACACACACACACACACACACACACACACACACACAGACACACGCACGCACGCAGACACACACACACACAGACACACACACACACAGACACACACACACACACAGACACACACACACACACACGCACACACACACATGCTCGCACACACACGCACACAGACGCACACACGCAGACAGACAGACACACACGCACACACCCTGCCAGAGCTGTAGAATCTCTGCAGAAAGCTTTCAATGTGGTACAGTACACACTGATCCAGCTAAAACTGGTTCTTAACGCTGAAAAGACCAAACTAATGTTGTCTTCAAACACTAAGAAGGTCCCTCAATCCATCCCCTTAGTGTCCACTCTTGAGGGAAATGTCATAGAGATGGTTCACACCTACAAGTATCTGGGTATCTTGCTTGATGACTCCCTGACTTTTAAGCCCCATATAGATAATCTTGTGAAAATGCTTAAACTTAAATTGGGCTTTTTCTTTCGTAATACATTTTGTTTTTCTTTTGAGGCAAAAAAGCGCCTTGTTAATGCAACATTTTTATCCATTTTAGACTTTGGAGACTTGTTGTACATGAATGCCTCTGCTAAATGTCTCCATAAGCTTGACATTGCATATCATGCTTCTCTGCGGTTCATTACTAATTGTAGGGTCCTGACCCATCACTGTGAACTGTATTCTGGAGTGGGATGGCCTTCTTTGTCCTCCAGGAGGCTGGGTCACTGGTGTGCTTTCATTTATAAGGCCATGATTTGTCTATTGCCATCCTACATCTGTAACTTAATCTCACGGAGGAGCGTTGGCTCACATTGTTTGCGTTCGAATGATCTTTTGTTGCTCGCTGTTCCACTTGCCCGTACAGAACTTGTTTACTCAGCCCCTCACACATGGAACATGTTGCAAAAAGACTGGAAATTGACTGAATTAATTTCATTGAACGCTTTTAAGTCCAGATTGAGAACACATGAGTCGATCCTTTGTAACTGTTTTTCATAATGTGTGTGTAATTGTATCGTATGTTTGAAACTCTTTTGCTGCTTCTTGGCCAGGACTCCCTTGAAAAAGAGGTTTTTAATCTCAATGGGACTTTCCTGGTTAAATAAAGGTAAAATAAATAAAACACACACACACACACACACACACACACACACACACACACACACACACACACACACACACACACACACACACACACACACACACACACACACACACACACACACACACACACACACAGGGTGGAGGACACAGACAACTGGAGTTTGATTTTTGAAAGAATGAAAAACCCAAAGTTGTGGACTGGCCTCCAGACTGCAGATGTTCAGAGGAAGCTGAAGAGATCAGGACTTCCTACTGAGTTACAACGTGCAACTGCACCTCAGCTACGTTACTTACATCCACCTCAGTCCATGTACCAACATGGCGTCCTGCTGAAGGCCGTATCACCACCACTAACATGTAGTACTGCTCATGTTCAGTCAGCGTTTTGTATTTCCTTCCATTGGAAATGATGCTGTAAGCGATGTTAGGTGACATCACTTCTTGTAGACGTTTCCAACAAAACGAGGCTAGCTCGCCGCTCCCTCCTCCTCATCCTGTCCCCCCCCCCCCCCCCCCCCCCCCCCCTGACTGAAAGTCCTGTGTTATTTGACCCATCCACCCCCCCAACCAACCTCCCTACGCTGATTTTCGGGCTTTCATACTACTCGCTACCGTAGTCGCTCTTAATGCTACGTCATTTCTTCACGGAGAACTTGGCGTAAACTCACACGCAATCGCAAGGTAATGTAAGTCAATGGAGGCCAAACGACGTTGATAAACACGCTAAAAAACGAGTATGCGTCTTGATAACACGCCAATAATGACATACGGATTGGCGTGTCTTACATACGCCACTTCATGACGTCAGTCTGCAAAAAAGATGTTTGTTTTTTTGCTCATTTAGAGGATTCAAAGTAAAGGTGAACCACACAGAGCACAGAACGCTGAACTACTATCACTCAAAGTCTGGGACATGATCACCTACTGACATCGGTCCCAATATGAGGAGAAAATAGTTTCCCCATAAAGAGGATGCATGCGCCCAGGTGAGAGGGTGATGGACGAGCAGCCTGATTGGACAGGAGCGATGGGGGGGGTGGGGTGGGTACCCTGCCAATAAGGGAGGCAGAGGGATAGTGCTGAGTGGCCGAAAACACAGCAGCACTCCCACAGCCAGCGGGCCATCTGCTGATCTCTGGAGCAGCCGGCAAACCCGTTTGTCTTGGTTCTGCCCTGCTGATAGGTGTGTGTGTGTGTGTGGGGGGGGGGTGGACTGTGAGCTACAGCGACGGTTTATTCAGTTTATGTGTGTTCACCTGGACATATAAGCGTCATACACAGGTGGAGAACAGAGAGAGCAAATATACATGGGCACGCCTTGTAGAGGCAGCCTGGCTGACAACAGACCTTCTCAGGTGTAACAGCAGCTGTTTCCATCCACACGTTTTTATCCAAATTAAGGCCGTGGCGTGAGCGTGTCGGCTGCGTGGCGTGAGCGTGTCGGCTGCGTGCCGTGAGCGTGTCGGCTGCGTGGCGTGAGCGTGTCGGCTGCGTGGCGTGTCCGTTTTTATTCCAGCTCCCATGGTAACAGGTTAGAGCTGCACGCTGCCTGCGTGACACGCACGTCTCAGGAAACGCGTGCGTTCTAGAAATAGAACCAACGCCTATTTTTCATGCGACCCGCCATCGTGTTGGAAGAGTAGAATAGAAAATATGTTTATATGTCATTTAGACACAAATACATTTAATAAATGACATGTTGATGTTTGAAAGTCTCGAGGTTTTGACATAAATGCAGATATATACATGTAAAATAAAAAATAAAAAAATATTATCGATTTTCAATTCTGTCAATTCTGGAGCATATTTCACCGTCAATACTGCCGACGTCTTTGCTGTAATCAGATCAGAATATATTTATGTGTAACATGAAGTATTCTACTGCTGGAGTGCAGTAAATCAATGGGAAACATACACGTGTACAGCAGCAGCAGCAGCGCCGCGTCAGACACGTTTCTGGTGTGTAAGACAGAAAAATCCACCCAGCCGCCACGCAACAGAAACGCCACGCTCACGCCACGCTCACGCCACGCTCACGCCACGCTCACGCCACGCAGCCAGTCTGCTGCCGGCCTTAAGTGATATCGAATGAAAAATGGAAACAGTAACATTCGATTCAGAGGAAATACGTTCTGTCTCATCGGATTTTATCTTGACCGATATACGGCTCGTGCGATAAACGCCGATGGAACGTTATTTGCCGAATAAATAATGAATTGCGATTAAGTTTTAGGTCATTTTATGGTTGCAACCCGCCACAAAACGAAGGAGAAGACATTTCCGGTGGGTGATGGCGGGTGATGGGTGATGGCGGGTGATGGCGGGTGATGGTGGGTGATGGGTGATGGTGGGTGATGGTGGGTGATGGTGGGTGATGGTGGGTGATGGTGGGTGATGGCGGGTGATGGTGGGTGATGGGTGATGGTGGGTGATGGTGGGTGATGGTGGGTGATGGTGGGTGATGGCGGGTGATGGTGGGTGATGGTGGGTGATGGGTGATGGCGGGTGATGGTGGGTGATGGCGGGTGATGGTGGGTGATGGTGGGTGATGGTGGGTGATGGTGGGTGATAGGTGATGGTGGGTGATGGCGGGTGATGGGTGATGGTGGGTGATGGGTGATGGCGGGTGATGGTGGGTGATGGCGGGTGATGGTGGGTGATGGTGGGTGATGGGTGATGGTGGGTGATGGTGGGTGATGGCGGGTGATGGGTGATGGTGGGTGATGGTGGGTGATGGCGGGTGATGGTGGGTGATGGCGGGTGATGGCGGGTGATGGACCACTAAACACGTTACACACTGGGCCTTTAAGTTTATAGTTAAAAGTTAAAACACGACCTGAACAGATGAACATCCAGACACGGCGCCCAGAACACGTTTATTATCACATCAGCTTCATGCTCGACTGCAGACGGCAAACAAAGCAGCCAGAGTATCTGAGAGCCACTAAACGGTTTGTTTCACAGATGAAGAAATGATTATTAAGTCGTCGTGTCTCTGTCAGCGCGCTCGCCTTCAACATTTCACCCAGTCAGGACGCTGGATCGATGCGGCTGTCAGCCAATGAAACGCCTTCTCAGCTACATTCACAGCGTCTGTTGGGCAAGAGCCAATGAACTTTCAGATCAACACACACACACACACACACACACACACACACACACATAGACACACACACACACACACACACACACACACACACACACACACACACACACGCACACACACACACACACACAGACACACACACACACACACACACACACACAGACAGACATAGACACACACACACACACACACACACACACACACACACACACACACACACACACACACACACAGACACACACAGACACACACACACACACACACACACACACACACACACACACACACACACACACACACACACACACACACAGACATAGACACACATACGCTTTATTGATATATTTTTAATACTATGACATCTCTGTCAAACATGAACTATGAAACTAACCCTATAGTTACAGGAGGGGGGGAGGGAGTGAGGGAGAAAGGGAGTGAGGGAGGGAGGGAGGGAGGGAGGGAGTGAGAGAGTGAGTGAGTGAGAGAGTGAGGGAGGGAGGGAGGGAGTGAGGGAGTGAGTGAGTGAGAGAGTGAGGGAGGGAGGGAGTGAGAGAGTGAGTGAGAGAGTGAGGGAGGGAGTGAGAGAGTGAGTGAGTGAGAGAGTGAGGGAGGGAGTGAGGGAGTGAGTGAGGGAGTAAGGGAGGGAGTAAGGGAGTGAGGGAGTGAGGGAGGGAGTGAGTGAGAGAGTGAGGGAGGGAGTGAGGGAGTGAGTGAGGGAGTAAGGGAGGGAGTAAGGGAGGGAGGGAGTGAGGGAGTGAGTGAGGGAGGGAGTGAGGGAGTGAGTGAGGGAGTAAGGGAGGGAGTAAGGGAGGGAGGGAGTGAGGGAGTGAGTGAGGGAGTAAGGGAGGGAGGGAGTGAGGGAGTGAGTGAGGGAGTAAGGGAGGGAGGGAGGGAGTAAGGGAGTGAGGGAGGGAGTAAGGGAGGGAGGGAGTGAGGGAGTGAGTGAGGGAGTAAGGGAGGGAGGGAGTGAGGGAGTGAGTGAGGGAGTAAGGGAGTGAGTGAGGGAGTAAGGGAGGGAGGGAGGGAGTAAGGGAGTGAGGGAGGGAGTGAGGGAGTGAGGGAGTGAGTGAGTGAGAGAGTGAGGGAGGGAGGGAGTGAGAGAGTGAGTGAGAGAGTGAGGGAGGGAGTGAGAGAGTGAGTGAGTGAGAGAGTGAGGGAGGGAGTGAGTGAGGGAGTAAGGGAGGGAGTAAGGGAGTGAGGGAGTGAGGGAGGGAGTGAGAGAGTGAGTGAGTGAGAGAGTGAGGGAGTGAGGGAGTGAGTGAGGGAGTAAGGGAGGGAGTAAGGGAGGGAGGGAGTGAGGGAGTGAGTGAGGGAGGGAGGGAGTGAGGGAGTGAGTGAGGGAGTAAGGGAGGGAGGGAGGGAGTAAGGGAGTGAGGGAGGGAGTAAGGGAGGGAGGGAGTGAGGGAGTGAGTGAGGGAGTAAGGGAGGGAGGGAGGGAGTAAGGGAGTGAGGGAGTGAGGGAGGGAGTGAGGGAGGGAGTAAGGGAGTGAGGGAGGGAGGGAGGGAGCTGAACAGCAAAGTAAAGGCTTTCTAAACACTCCATCCCTTCACCCATTATTACATCAGAGGA
>CM042426.1:273172-290672 GCA_023631565.1 Gymnocephalus cernua | reverse complement strand
AGAGAGAGAGAGAGAGAGAGAGAGAGATGGGAGGGAGGGCAGGAAAAGCAGAGCGGAGTGGGCAAGTCGTTATATTCCTTAATGGGTTGTCTGTCATGAGGTTTAGCCAGCGTAGGCTCACGTGGCATTAGAAGGAAAATGGGTAATCAAAAGGTTTCGGAGGTGAGGTGCCAGTCCATTTCCCCTCCACTCTCAGACACACATGATTGATGGCGTACAGAGCAGGACTCTCTGGAAAACAGCAGCCTGAAATTTGTTTGCTGATGGGGTCTATTTTCTGTCGACAGAGCAGCTAAAGCACACAAAAAAATACAGATTAGTTGCTTCAATACCAAAGTCCCACAGAACTAATCCAATGTTCAATATGTTTACACCAAGAGAGCCTTATGTTCATCTTACAACGTCTAAAGTTACACAGGTATTGCTGACTAGCGTTCTGCACAGACTCTATGAATACAAATTACAGTCATTATTAAATGGTTTCATTTCCAACGATCTGAATCCTTTCTGGGTTTTATTGGAAGTCTTTCACAATCTTAGCATTCGTTTTCAATTCAATTCAATTGTATTTATAGTATCAAATCATAACAGGAGTTACCTCGAGACACTTTACAGACAGAGTAGGTCTAGACCACACTCTATAATTTACAAAAACCCAACAAATCCCTTTTTTGTTTTAGCAGCAGTCGTTCATTGTCAACGCGTTCTCACTCCGAACTCGTAAAGTACGGACGTTTGGACAGTGGCTGTGCTGGGTACTCGTGGGGTACAAGTTCAATTATTGGCAAAATATCAAAGATGTTTCATTAATATTCATAAAGTTATGAATATTAAGAACTTTACTCAATTGACAAACAATCAAAACGGTAATTTGCCAATAATGGAACCTGTACCCTACGAGTACCCAACAAATGGCGCCCCGTGTGAGGCTGTTAGATACCACTGTCAGCGTCTGACGTGTTTGTAGAACATTACCGCGTGTCACGGAAACGTAAAGGCCCCCCCACGACCTTTTCCTTATCATAACGCCAATAGTCCCGACCAAGCGCGTTTAGATAAAGCGCGTTATACGACGCTAAAGGAGACTTTTAGTGTCATATAACAACGACAAAGTCACCTGACCAAGCGTCCGTATGTCACCAGATGGGGGGGAGAACCTGTTGTCATTGTATAACCATTCTGTAATTATGTCTCTAGATCGGGGGGGTGGCAATTAATGTTCCCAAGGGGCCACGTGAGAAACAGGGACTGTTGTGGAGGGCCGGACCAATAGGCTAAACTCAATTCTGCTCAAAATTAATTTTGTCAGGCGGCACATAAATAACAACGTGCCACCTGGAAAGCGGCACTTTCTCAAACGTCTCTGTTTTCCTCTGGGCATATTAACGCAGCAGAGTCCACCAACCACTATTTAAAGTGCCCATATTATGAAAGAAAATCTCTTTTTCTGGGATTTGGGGTGTTATTTTGTGTCTCTGGTGCTTCCACACACATACAGACTTGGTAAAATCCATCCATGTTGTTCTGAGTGAGATACGGTTTCTGGATGATTCCTGCCTTCAGTCTCTGGGTGAGCTGGTCAACATCTGCACGGCTTTCTACGTCAGCTGCCGAGACCAGGTGGCTAACCAGAACCGTTAGCATGCTAGCGCTAGCATGCTAATTTAGTTCACCATAATCTACAAAAGAACTACTTCCATGTCCCGCCTGTCCCTACTTACAGGGCCGGCTGTGGCCCGGAGCCGTACAATGCCCAGGTCCGCTCTAGATAATAGTTGTTATTGGTTGTGGAGTCTGCTATTGGTTGTGGAGTCTGCGATTCCCTCAAAGAATGTTGTTGATGAGAGAAATACTATAATGACTACTCCTTCTTTAGTGTTTTTTCTGCGAACTGCTACTTGCAGTTTCCTTGTAAAGCAGATATAGCTAATGGGCCTTGAGTGGGTTATGATGGAGAGTGCTATATTAAGAAATTCTTTGTTGCACACAGGCTTGTATGTTCCCTTAAAACCCACTTATGCTTTTCCCCCTGCAGGAAAAACAGGTCTAATGAATGCATGTGTCCCTCATTATCGGCGTTGACACACAGGTGTTGACACACAGGTGTTGTCTCACCAGCTGCAGAGCGTAACTCACTCTACTTTAGTTCTGCTGCTCTGGTTCTCAGCCATGTGATGAGCCTCTTTCTACAACCCGTTCTCACGGCAGTTAGTGAAATGGTCACGTCATTTTTAATCCATTGATCCGTGTACACGGACACGTTTATCTCGTTTTTTTCGTGGCGGTCGGCACGTAACGGGAACATGGTGTCATGGTTTTGGTGTTTTGTCTTATTTTGGTAGTCTGTTTTGTATTTAGTTCTGTTTCCTGTTTTATTTTGAATTCTGTTTTCTTCATGGTCTTGTCTAGTTTTACTTCCTGTCTTGTGTTTTCCCACCTGTCTGATTGTTTCTGCCCCGCCCTGATGTGTCTCACCTGTTGTATCACCTGTCCCTTGTTTGCTGGTTACCTGTTGTATTTAGTCTATGTGTTCCCCTTGTGCTGTGTCAGATCATTTGTTGTTTTTGCCGTCAGTTCAGACTTACCTCCCATCTCGTTTGCCTTCGTCCCTGCTTGTGTCTTTTCCCTGCCAGTTTTGTTCGTGTAAGTTTTTGTCTCCTTGTTCTCGTTCCTGTTACCCTGTTTTTTTTTTGGCTATTTTACTTTTTTGGACTTCCTTTAGTTTTTGCCTTTTTGCCTGCTCCTTTCAGGACTCCTTTTGTTTGAGTACCTTGTTTATTTTTGTATTTAATAAATCCTCGAGCACAAACCTTCTCCAGCCTGCCTGCCTTTCTCTGCATTTGGGTCCACAATTCCCTGCAATCCCCTAACACACGGAGGTTGGGTTTAGGAAAAGAAGAACGGGGAAAGGACACGTGACACGCCGGGACCTGGTCCCCGGTCTCCTGGGTGAAGGTCATGTTGTTGTTTGACCCGTCCCCCCCCCCGACCAACCTCCCTACGTGGATTTTGGGCCTTTCCTACGACTCGCTACCGTAGTCGTGATGTGATCACGAAAGATGCTTCCCATTGAAATACATTAGATTAAATAACGTGCTGACCACCACAAAAAAACGTTTGTGTACACGAATCAGTAGATTAAATTACGTGTGTGTGTGTGTGTGTACGTGACCAAGTCTAAGACGAGTCCGAGACAACAGAAAAGCGACTTGAGTCCAAGTCTGGACTCTAGTACTACAGCCCTGCATGTGAGTTGAAGGGGCGTGTCCGATGCGTTAGCTCCGCCCAACCTCTCTGTTTGGACCAATCACTGCTGGGTGATGGATAGTCACTTAACAGACATTTATTTAAATGAAAATCTTCCAGATTATTACTTTAAGAACATGGACTTTAGGGGAATTCATTCTTGGATAGTCTAATAAGAGAGTCCCAGACAGAAAGGCTCAGACGCCATTGTTGGATTATCAGGAGCTTCTTTGAAATTTGTTTTTAATATTCTTTTGCTTTGATATTGAAATACATATCCTCTATCTGTAGCGAGGTGTTTTTACAGGTCTGTAAAATATTATAACTCACTGAGCACTTTGCTTTCCGCCAGACAGACTGTGGCTTTGATTGTGTTGCTCGCTGTAATTTAACAAACAGCAGGAAATGCTGAAGGATCATTTTTCTTATGCTCACAAAAAAAGCAAAGACCATGAACCCATGCTTCACAGCTTCAAGCTGAATCTCAGCTCCCTATTGGAGGAGACGGACATCGCGGCACCAAACAGTGGCGTGCAGAGAGCCAATCACCCCTCAGGGGATGGTGGTGGAATTTGATTAAAAAGTTTGTTGGTGAATTAATTTTGACCAAACACAAGGGGCATGCTGATGCGACTGTAGCCGTTAATTGGACTTGGCAGCAGGGCAAGTCCACTCGTCAGCACACACACACACACACACACACACACACACACACACACACACGCACGCACGCACGCACGCACGCACACACACACACACACACACACACACACACACACACACACACACACACACACACACACACACACACACACACGCACAGTCTTTCTGAGTAGAACAGGGGCAGCAGTGTGTAATACTGACTCAATATATACAAACACATACACAACAAGCTTCTATAAAGGTAGTGTTATCCCTAAGACATACTCCTCTCCTATGCATTCCCTTCATCTAGATCACTAAGGCTCTCCATACGCGCTTTCTTTGTTATTATGCATGATCCTCTCTCCTCTGCCTCTCATGTAACGCTCTCTCGCCTCTCCACAGAAACTCACCCCGCATCATTTCTGCAAAGCTGCACTTAATGACTTGCTGAACTCAGTCTGTCGGGTAATGAAAGATACACTTTGTCATAGAAACGCCAGTCTTCTCCTGGATGGCGTTCAGAGCCGGACAAAGCCCGAGAGGACGGACTGGCTAATGGCTACTGACCCCCACAGTATCACCCCTTCCAACACGGGCAACAGGTATTAGCTGCCTAATGAAGTCCATGCTAATGAGGACCAGTGGGAGGTCAGAGCACAGGTGAGTTAGACTGGTACGTAATGCTGAGCGACTGCTGCAGGCCTGAAGCAGAAGAACAGTGAGACCAAGACTGTAGACCATCATGAATTAAATACACACATTATGTACACACACACACACACACACATACACACACATACACACACACACACACACACACACACACACACACACACACACACACACACACACACACACACACACACACACACACACACACAGGATTTTGAATTCACGTTTTGCTTGTTGAAATACAGCGAATACTCCAGTTATTCCTCTTACGGCACGTTAAATTAATATCATGTTTTAAACAAAAGACATAAACACTTGGTGGCTCTCAGAAGCTGATCCCTTTCCAAGCGTGGCTGAATATTTCATGACCTCCGAGAGCATCTCGTGGCGTCTGAGTAGTGGGGTCTGTGACATCTCATTAACCTCCCAGCCTGACGCTGCACTGGACTAAGGATTGAGAAGCACATTCATCTATAATGTGTTTCAGTTGTTATGCTAGTCATGTTATTATGACACAATGAGGATATAATCAAACAGGATCAAATCAGACTGATCTCATGAAGTGGCGTATGTCTGACCAATTCATATGCCATTATATATATATAATAGAATATAGTCCCCAGTATGTATACGGTTAGAAGATGGCTGTGTGTCATGTGACCTTGTTATTTGTACACGCTGTGACTACAAATCACAACATGGAAATAGGAACATGTTGCTGTTATTTTGTCACTTATTGGGAGCAGTAGGTAGTTGGAGCCGGTTACCTCCAGGATCTGTGCTAAGCTAGGCTAGTTGGAGCCGGTTACCTCCAGGATCTGTGCTAAGCTAGGCTAGTTGGAGCCGGTTACCTCCAGGATCTGTGCTAAGCTAGGCTAACGGTGGAGCCGGTTACCTCCAGGATCTGTGCTAAGCTAGGCTAGATGGAGCCGGTTACCTCCAGGATCTGTGCTAAGCTATGCTAGATGGAGCCGGTTACCTCCAGGATCTGTGCTAAGCTAGGCTAGTTGGAGCCGGTTACCTCCAGGATCTGTGCTAAGCTAGGCTAACGGTGGAGCCGGTTACCTCCAGGATCTGTGCTAAGCTAGGCTAGATGGAGCCGGTTACCTCCAGGATCTGGTCTAAGCTAGGCTAGATGGAGCCAGTTACCTCCAGGATCTGGGCTAAGCTAGGCTAGATGGAGCCGGTTACCTCCAGGATCTGGGCTAAGCTAGGCTAGATGGAGCCGGTTACCTCCAGGATCTGTGCTAAGCTATGCTAGATGGAGCCGGTTACCTCCAGGATCTGTGCTAAGCTAGGCTAGATGGAGCCGGTTACCTCCAGGATCTGGTCTAAGCTAGGCTAGATGGAGCCGGTTACCTCCAGGATCTGTGCTAAGCTAGGCTAGTTGGAGCCGGTTACCTCCAGGATCTGTGCTAAGCTAGGCTAGCGGTGGGTGCGTCAGCCAGAGTTAGGACACCACAGAGATGAGAAGGTATGTGTGGACTTCTCTAACTCTGGGGGAGACGGGGAAGAAGTCGGCGTGTTCCTTTAAGCGGTGGATCTGCCGCTGAAGACCTTGAACTTGGAGACCTTTCAGATTAAAATGCTAAAAAACAAGAGTGAGTGAGCGCTGGTGTCTAATTGTAATATAAGTAATCTTCATGAAAGGCCACACGGCACAGTGCTCCCAGAGTGTTTTGTATTGTATTGAGTCTATAGCAGCCCATCAGCTCCTACCGGGGGCTTAGTTCCTCCTCTCCTACGGTGAATTGCCTTTAGGCGGCCTCAACTTTATTACCTCTTGTCTCCCAACGGAGGGGTGACCTTCCCATCCCATTCAGTAGTCACTACCAGAGGGGATTGAAAACCCATCTCTTCCAGAAACATGTCACGTCCGTCTCAGCCCAATGTTCCCCTCGCTCCTCCAACTCACACCTCGTCTTACTTCTGTCTTCTTACAGAGAACATAACCTTTAACACCTGCTGCTTATTTCCTCCGACAACTTCTTTACCTGCCTCATCTCATGAGCAAGTGTTTTCCCACAAGCAGACAAGACGGCACGCGTTTCTGACACAAAGAGGATATGAATGAAAAGCTGTTTGGTGCAGCTCAGTGGCCAGCAGATCAGACTGCGGTTGTACTGGGCAGCTTCCAGGTATGAATGGGGAACTGTGGGAATGTGATCAGGGCGTTCCTGCCAAAGAGAGGCTTCCTCTCAGTGAACCTTCCCGGAATAAAATTGGCTATTTCAAAATCAAATTACAAGTTGTGGTGTGGCGGAGCACAGAGCATTGGCACATAACAGAGATTCTAATTTAAAATAAATAAAACTACAATTACTGCCTCATGGTTGAATGCCTCCACAGTCACATTGCATTTTCAACACGTGCTCCAAACCATACGACTACATAATGCCTACTTAATCTGTACTTCATGTAGCCATGTAACCATACGACGATATGGGTCATTTATTCCTACCTCTAATACTACCAACAGGAGAATTCTCCATCCTCTTATATTTTCTTATACATTGTGTTATATCATCACTAACTAGACCACCAATTTGCACTTGACTGTCTGTTCATACATGTTGTGTTATCACCGTTTCACTTTCACATCTCCATCGCCTTCCTCACAGCTCACTTTGCACTTTGTAATGCGGACTTAATCTGCACTTTATGTAGCCTTTAAGTAGCCTTCATGTAGTCTTTACGTATCCTTTATGTAGCCTTTATGTAGCCTTTATGTAGCCTTTATGTAGCCTTTATGTAGCCTTTATGTAGCCTTTAAGTAGCCTTCATGTAGTCTTTACGTATCCTTTATGTAGCCTTTATGTAGCTTTGACGTAGCCTCTACGTAGCTTTTACGTAGCCTTTATGTAGCCTTCATGTAGCCTTTATGTAGCCTTCATGTAGCCTTTATGTAGCCTTCATGTAGCCTTTATGTAGCCTTCATGTAGCCTTTATGTAGCCTTCATGTAGCCTTCATGTAGCCTTTATGTAGCCTTCATGTAGCCTTCATGTAGCCTATATGTAGCCTTTATGTAACCTTCATGTAGCCTTCATGTAGCCTTTATGTAGCCTTTATGTAGCCTTTATGTAGCCTTCATATAGCCTTCATGTAGCCTTTATGTAGCCTTTGTGTAGCCTTCATGTAGCCTTTATGTAGCCTTTATGTAGCCTTCATGTAGCCTTTGTGTAGCCTTCATATAGCCTTTATGTAGCCTTCATGTAGCCTTCATGTAGCCTTTATGTAGCCTTTATGTAGCCTTCATGTAGCCTTTATGTAGCCTTTGTGTAGCCTTCATATAGCCTTTATGTAGCCTTCATGTAGCCTTCATGTAGCCTTTATGTAGCCTTTATGTAGCCTTTATGTAGCCTTCATGTAGCCTTCATGTAGCCTTTATGTAGCCTTTATGTAGCCTTCATATAGCCTTCATGTAGCCTTTATGTAGCCTTTATGTAGCCTTCATGTAGCCTTTATGAAGCCTTTATGAAGCCTTTATGTAGCCTTTATGTAGCCTTTATGTAGCCTTCATGTAGCCTTTATGAAGCCTTTATGGAGCCTTTATGTAGTCTTTATGTAGCCTGTTGTATTCTGTATTCCTGTAGTATATTGAATGTGAAACTGTATGTTGTCGTGCACGTTTATGCTTTTCTTGGCCAGGTCGCCGTTGTATATTCCTTTAATATCAGAGTCTAAAGTCTCTGACCACCAGCCAGACGGTTCTGACCACCAGCCAGACGGTTCTGACCACCAACCAGACAGTTCTGACCACCAACCAGACGGCTCTGACCCACCAACCAGACAGTTCTGACCACTAACCAGACGGCTCTGACCACCAACCAGACGGCTCTGACCACCAACCAGACGGCTCTGACCACCAACCAGACGGCTCTGACCACCAACCAGACGGCTCTGACCACCAACCAGACGGCTCTGACCACCAACCAGACGGCTCTGACCACCAACCAGACGGCTCTGACCACCAACCAGACGGCTCTGACCACCAACCAGACGGCTCTGACCACCAACCAGACGGCTCTGACCACCAACCAGACGGTTCTGACCACCAACCAGATGGCTCTGAAAATGACGAACGCGTCACGTGGGTCTGGCTGCTCCCCGACCATAACGGCGTCTCGTTCAGAACACGATCTCATATTCTACTAAAATATTTCACCGTGACGTGTTTCTGGAAACATTTTAAGGAGAAATCGGCCGTGCAGTTGCTGAATCTGTCTTCATCTCAGATCAACAAAGGAGCAGCACTGCTGAGTCTGTTAGTGCCATCGCAGTAATTCTCACCTGAATCTTCGTTGCTAGGTAATTTTACACCTCAGTTACATGTGAGAAGAGTCAAGGTGTAGTTTTTCTTGTTTAATTGCTGTTTTCTCCTCCAGTGGCACTTAAATCATCTGAAACAAAGCGAGGATAGATATGTGAGATGTGACCTTCTGCAATCAGATTCAGAAGAATGTCCCGCATGAAAAGCAAAGCTTTTTATAAGAAACAAGACGACTAGAAAAGCGTCGGTGTGGCAGTCAGCGCTCGTCCACTGATGAATATTTTAGGAACCAAAGCCTGTTTGTTTAGTCCAGCGACTGGATGGAGAGACTTTGACATTTGGAGTTCTACGTGCAAAGAACACAGAAACAGCTGTGATCTGTTTGTGATGTTGGCAATCCAGAAATAAAAATGTCTCCACTCACCGGAGAAGAGCATGAAAGAAAACTATTAAAACATATCATGAGAAATAAAGGAGTTGTTGTACGTAGTGGCTGAGTGTTGGGGAACAAACACAAATCAAAAGTGGAAGCTGAGGCAGAGTTGCACTGCGATGGATCGGTATGGATTTTGTACAGTCGAGCTGAGGAGTGGTACCGGGAGATAAGGAGAGAGGCACGGAGACAAACACAGGAGCGAAAAGAGTGAACAGCGGCTGACAGAAAGCTCAGGCTGCATTATGATGTTGCACACCTTGACAGGCTTTTCCCAACCATGGATGCCAGAGAGAAACTTGGCTCTTGTGGGGACTTAGGCTGCACGAGGAAGCAGCAAAAAGAGGCAAATACATCACTGTACTCTCTACGAGTGTGTGTCTGCCCAGCTGCTGCTCTGCTTGTTATGTTGTGATGTTGGGATGTTGTGGCCTTTGTGTTGTGCATGTGTGTGTACGACTGATGGAAACCAATGATTAAAGACCTCATTTTATGCTTATTGTCAGGTTCCTAATTGTATTTTGAGGTTGTACCAGAATAGGTTTATGTGGTTTAAGTTTCAAAAAACACTATATATTTGTTGTACTGCATCACTTTTTTGGGGATTTGGGGGGTTATTTTGTGTCTCTGGTGCTTCTACACACAAAAAACCCATCCATGCTGTTCTGAGTGAGATACGGTTTCTGAATGATTCCTGCCTTCAGTCTCTGGGTGAGCTGGTCAACATCTGCACGGCTTTCTACGTCATCGGCCGAAACATTTGGTGTGTGCTAACCACTTCAGCTAATACCACATCAGCTAGCTAGCTGTTTCTCTAACTTCAAGGCAGGATTAGCAGGGAGACTTCTTCTAAACAGGAAACACTTCCACCTTAGCGTGTAATACCTGCAGAACAGGGACAGGAAGTAGTTCTTTTGGAGATTATGGTGAACTAGTGTGTGTTAGCAGTGTTCTGCCATTGACAACGAGGTGGCTAACCGATAGCAGTGGTAGCGTCTACCTAGTAGTCCTTACCTAGGTACTGTCAGGACACGCCCTCATACTCTGCTTCTGACTGGCTAGTAGTCCTTACCTAGGTACTGTCAGGACACGCCCTCATACTCTGCTTCTGACTGGCTAGTAGTCCTTACCTAGCTACTGTCAGGACACGCCCTCATACTCTGCTTCTGATTGGCTAGTAGTCCTTACCTAGGTACTGTCAGGGCACGCCCTCATACTCTGCTTCTGACTGGCTAGTAGTCCTTACCTAGGTACTGTCAGGACACGCCCTCATACTCTGCTTCTGACTGGCTAGTAGTCCTTACCTAGGTACTGTCAGGACACGCCCTCATACTCTGCTTCTGACTGGCTAGTAGTCCTTACCTAGGTACTGTCAGGACACGCCCTCATACTCTGCTTCTGACTGGCTAGTAGTCCTTACCTAGGTGCTGTCAGGACACGCCCTCATACTCTGCTTCTGACTGGCTAGTAGTCCTTACCTAGGTACTGAGCATGTGCCAACAAAGATGGAACAGAAGTGAGATGTCTCACTGTACCTAAAACAGAGAGCTCAACACACAGGGTGAAAAGAGGAGCTGCAGCAATGTGCAGTACAACAAAAATATGGTGTTTTCTGAAAATGTAACCAGATACACCTATTCTGATATAACCTCTAAATACAATTATGAATCTGAACATGAGCATAATATGAGCACTTTAAAGATGATGTGCAGGTTTGAAGACAGTAACAGATTACTGGGATTACTGGGATTACTGGGATTCACTGAAAGTACTGAAAGAAGCCACGTCTTCCTCCACATGCTCATTAGAAAAGTTTCTCTCCGTCTGTTGAAGTTGATCCATTACAAGAGACACAAACAACAAAAAGCTTCCAGTAGCTCATCAGTAAACGGCGTGTTAATGTAATGTGCGAGGCTATCGTCTGTTTCCATGACAACAAATGGAGACCTGCGCCAAATTCATCACGTAACACAAGACTGAGAGTTTTTACAAAGAGGCCTGATTGTTGTTGTCAGGGTGGTGTGCACTTTGAGTCCTCCCAACCAAGGTGGGGGGGGGGGGGGGGGGGGGGGAGACAGAGAGAGAGAAAGAGAGAGAGAGAGAAACAGAGAGAGAGAAAGAGAGAGAGAGAGAGAGAAACAGAGAGAGAGAAAGAGAGAGAGAGAGAGAGAGAAACAGAGAGAGAGAGAGAGAGGTTTACCGAGGAATTGTTCAAACTTCATGAAAGGAATTCAGCCTGGGCCAGAGCTAGAAAAACTGGCCAAGATAAGGATAGAGTGGTTTTAGAGCCCTGCGAATAGATGCACAGCCCTAGTTCGTAAGGCAAGATCTGAATCTTATCTTAATGAAACCACAAGAAATTTAAATAACCCAACTAAGTTTTGGAAAACCATTAAGTCGTTGTCCTCTACTCAATCATCTAGTGGTTTCACGAACCAATTAACAACAAACGAAAGGCAAATAACTATAGAACTGAAATGGTAAATTGCTGTAACAAACATTTTGTGTCAGCTGGATCTATATTCAATGGATCTTCTGATCAAAATATTTTGAATGTATCTTACTTAATGGGAGATTATAGTCCTAGATTCAATTTTACGCCTATTACGCCTATTGAAGTCCTAATGACCCTGAAAAAATTGGATACTCGTAAATCTGCAGGGCCTGATGAGATTGAAGGTATATTTTTAAAATTTGCAGCAGAAATCATTGCTGACCCTTTGACATGTATTTTAAATGTATCTTTGGAACAGAATATTCAGTCCCTCCAGAAAAACGCTGAGTTTTTTTGTGATTGTTGAGGGCAAAAATCCTTGATTATGCGGCACGTTCTCTTAAAAAATGCGATGGAATATGCGGGATATTTATGCCATTTTATGCGATGAAAATGCGGGCACTTGCAAAAATTGTGGGAACTTGCAAAAACTGCGGTTTGATGAAAAAGAGAAAAGAAGTGATTCCCCCAACACCGTGTTCTCACTAGGTGAAATTACGTCACTTCATAACGTTCCCATGGCAACAGGGGAAAATGGCTGCTCTTGTGTGAAGTAAACGCAACATTTTTCAACTTTCTGCTGAGATATATGTGACTTTTTTGCAACGAAAATGCGGGGATTATGAAATCATGCAAGCCACAAGCATATTTTGCGCGGAAATCGGCAATTTATGCGGCGAAAGTGCGGTGTATTTGAAAAAATGCGGCCCCCGCATAAATATGCAGACTTTGGCTGATTATGCATTGAATTCTGTGATCGCATAATCGCGTTTTTCTGGAGGGACTGAATATTGTTCCTGAAGATTGGAAAACCGCTCTGGTGCTACTAATGCTGAAAGGTGGTGACGCTTCTAATTTGGACAATTACCGTCCAATATCTAAATTATCAGTGATAGCTAAGATTTTGGAATCTATCATCAGTGAGCAATTAAAACAGTTTTTGGTTGATAATAATATTCTATCTGTCTTTCAATCAGGCTTTAGAAAAAATCATAGTACTACCACTGCCACTATGAAAGTACTTAATGATATAATTAGTGCTTTAAATGACCGTAAATCATGTGCTGCGTTATTTATTGATTGAACAAAAGCCTTTGATACAGTCAATCATGCTATCTTATTATCACGGTTGGCTTGCATCGGCTTCTCTGATGCTGCTATAGGTTGGGTCAGTAGCTATTTAAATAACAGATGTCAATGTGTACTTCTAAACGACTACAAGTCTGAGAAACTTACTGTTAACTCTGGTGTGCTGCAGGGATCTATTTTGGGGCCCTTGCTTTTTATAATATATATATCAATAACTTCAGTGAAAATGTTATGAATGCCAATATACACATGTATGGTGATGATACCATTATCTACTGTTCTGCAAAATCACCTGCTGAGACAAATTTAAAGCTATAAAAAGTATTTGAAAATATTCAGCTCACTTTACATGCATTAAAGCTAGTTCTTAATGATAAGAAAACTAAATATATGTTTTTTAGCAGACCCCGTAAGCATGGACCTTTCCTGCCTCATCTCCACACATTACAGGGCAGGCCAATAGAACTCGTTCCCTCGTACAAATACCTGGGATTTATATTGGAGAAAGACATGTCTTTTAAATTGCATATTGAGCAACGAAATTAAAGTTGGGCTTTTACTACAGAAACAGTTCCTGCTTCACACAGAAAGTCAAGAAAAAGTTGGTTGAATCTACCTTCTTGCCAATTTTAGACTATGGAGATGTGTTTTACAGACAAAAAACGTCCCTGTTGAAATCTTTGGATTCTGCGTATCATTCAGCACTGAGATTTATAACCCATGCAAAGTACTCTACCCATCACTGTGTATTATATGAAATGGTAGGTTGGCCCTCACTTAACACAAGAAGGCTCAAACATTGGTTGACCCTTGTGTACATATCAATAACTGGACACACTCCTTCATATTTAACCACACTCTTAACATCTAGTAGATCTGAGCATAATCTAAGATCAAGTAGATACATAACGTATGATGTTCCACAAACTAAAACAGAGTTTGGAAAAACTGCTTTTTGTTACAGTGCTCCAGCTACAATTGCAGGTTTTTATTTCACATGCTGAATTCAAGTCCTGCCTCCATCAAATATTCCAACATGTTTGCTCTTGTTTTAACATGTGATTTTCTGTTTTTAGAAACAGAGAGAGACAGAGGGGGACAGAGAGAGAGAGAGAGAGAGAGACAGAGAGACATAGAGAGAGAGAGAGAGAGATAGAGAGAGACAGAGAAAGACAGAGACAGAGATAGAGAGAGAGAGAGAAAGAGAGAGACAGAGAGAGAGAGAGACATAGAAAGAGAGAGATAGAGAGAGACAGAGAAAGAGAGATAGAGACAGAGACAGAGAGACAGAGAGAGACAGAGAGAGAGAGACAGAGAGACAGAGAGAGAGAGAGAGAGAGAGAGAAAGGGAGAGAGAGAGAGACAGAGAGAGAGAGAGAGAAAGGGAGAGAGAGACAGAGAGACAGAGAGAGAGAGAGAGAAAGGGAGAGAGAGACAGAGAGAGAGAGACAGAGAGACAGAGAGAGAGAGACAGAGAGAGAAAGGGAGAGAGAGACAGAGAGAGAGAGACAGAGAGAGACAGAGAGAGAGACAGAGAGAGAGAGAGAGACAGAGAGACAGAGAGAGAGAGAGAGAAAGGGAGAGAGAGTGAGAGAGAGACAGAGAGAGACAGAGAGAGAGAGTGAGAGAGAGTGAGAGAGACAGAGAGAGAGAGAGAGAAAGGGAGAGAGAGACAGAGAGACAGAGAGAGAGAGTGAGAGAGAGTGAGAGAGAGACAGAGAGAGACAGAGAGAGAAAGGGAGAGAGAGACAGAGAGACAGAGAGAGAGAGAGAGAAAGGGAGAGAGAGTGAGAGAGAGACAGAGAGAGACAGAGAGAGAGACAGAGAGAGAGAGAGAGACAGAGAGACAGAGAGAGAGAGAGAGAAAGGGAGAGAGAGTGAGAGAGAGAAAGGGAGAGAGAGACAGAGAGACAGAGAGAGAGAGTGAGAGAGAGTGAGAGAGAGACAGAGAGAGACAGAGAGAGAAAGGGAGAGAGAGACAGAGAGACAGAGAGAGAGAGAGAGAAAGGGAGAGAGAGTGAGAGAGAGACAGAGAGAGACAGAGAGAGAGACAGAGAGAGAGAGAGAGACAGAGAGACAGAGAGAGAGAGAGAGAAAGGGAGAGAGAGACAGAGAGAGAGAGACAGAGAGAGACAGAGAGAGAGACAGAGAGAGAGAGAGAGACAGAGAGACAGAGAGAGAGAGAGAGAAAGGGAGAGAGAGTGAGAGAGAGACAGAGAGAGACAGAGAGAGAGAGTGAGAGAGAGTGAGAGAGACAGAGAGAGAGAGAGAGAAAGGGAGAGAGAGACAGAGAGACAGAGAGAGAGAGTGAGAGAGAGTGAGAGAGAGACAGAGAGAGACAGAGAGAGAAAGGGAGAGAGAGACAGAGAGACAGAGAGAGAGAGAGAGAAAGGGAGAGAGAGTGAGAGAGAGACAGAGAGAGACAGAGAGAGAGACAGAGAGAGAAAGGGAGAGAGAGACAGAGAGACAGAGAGAGAGAGAGAGAAAGGGAGAGAGAGTGAGAGAGAGACAGAAAGAGACAGAGAGAGAGAGTGAGAGAGAGAGAGGGAGAGAGAGAAAGATGTCCTCTTCCCATCGGCATCGGGACAGGTACACAAAGCCCAGGCATCGGCATCGGCATCGGCATCGGGACTGAAAAAGACGGATCGGTGCATCCTTAGTAATTACTGTTAATCACTTCATAAACTGCCTATGGAGCAACTTGTACTCTGATTCTTTTAACAACCTTTACCATCTTTAAACTGCTTCTTTGCAATGTTCCCTCCTTTCATCTTCTCCGTCTTGCTCTTAATAATCTCTCTCATCATAATCACCATCTTTACAAGATCATTTCCATCAGAATTTGTCCTTATCTACCATTTTCTTTCCTTATAATTTCCTCTACTTTTGAGGCCTCTCCCAACGTCTCCTCTTTTGTCTTCGCCCGTCATTCTTGTCGTCCTCTTGTTGCTCCCCCCCCACGTGTGTCAGAGCTGTTTATATTCATATTGCCTGGCAGAGCAACACAGTTCTTGGACTGGACTGGCGTGTGGACAGGGAAGCCGGCTGACGCTCACACACTGCTTCAGCAGCTAATCTAGTTAGCTCCAGTCAAAGACAACGTGAAGGACAATCCTGAGGCTTTCTCTTCCTAACTCAGAGAGCTCACAGACAGTTTGAGTTACTTGTGTTCCACATACATAACATGCATCCTTCTGGTACGTACACATACTACTGTATAATCATGTAAAATAGATTTAATAATTCTTTACACTGAGCACTGTTTCCTAGAAATGACAAGTATACGGGCGGACAGTGGTGGCCTAAAGGTTAAATAATCGAGCGTGTGACCGGGAGGTCGCTGGTTCAATCCCCAGACCGGCAGGATATAATCTGGGTGGTGGAGACTGAAAGAGCAGCTCTTGTCCCCCCCCCCTCATCACCACCACTGAGGTGCCCTTGAGCAAGGCACCTTAACCTCCAACGGCTCCAGTGGAGCTCCTCAGTGGCCAGCAGGTCAGACTGTGGTTGTACTGGGCAGCTTCCAGTATGAATGGGGAACTGGGGGAATGTGACAGGTCCTCGTTGACAATGAGACGTTGTTCTCAATCTGCTTACCTGGAGAAATAAAGGTTGAATAAAAATAAAACATACGCAAGGCCTAATGGTTTTGATAAATACGGTGTGCAGTAGAAGGTATTAGCAGCCTGGATTAAGTTCACCGGCAACTGTTTTTTTCCAGTCAATGTCCACTTTTATATTCCAACAAGTCTTCCAACAATACGACCCCCCCCCCCTTATACGACCCACAGGAGCGTTTTCCGTCCTCATATCTAAACCACAGAACTTAACGGTTGTGGTTTTTAACACGTCTTTAATGTGCCTATATTATGGAATAGATTTGGGGTGTTATTCTGTGGGTCTGGTGCTTCCACACACATACAAACTTGGTAAAATCCATCCATGTTGTTCTGAGTGAGATACGGTTTCTGAATGATTCCTGCCTTCAGTCTCTGGGTGAGCTGGTCAACATCTGCAGGACTTTCTACGTCAGTAGCCGAGACCAGGTGGCTAACCGTAGCATGCTAGCGCTAGCATGCTAGCTCGTTCTCAATGGCAAAACACTGCTACAACACACACTGGTTCACCATAATCTCCAGAAGAACTACTTCCTGTCCCTGTTCTGCAGGTATTCCACGCTAAGGTGGAAGTGTTCCCTGTTTAGAAGAAGTCTCCCTGCTGATCCTGCCTTGAAGTTAGAGAAACTAACAGCTAGCTGATGTGATCTTACCGAGCTACTGAGCATGTGGGACTCCCTACAAAGATGGTATAGAGGTGAGATGTCTCACTCTGTAGCTAAAACAGAGAGCTCAACACACAGGGGGAAAAGAGGAGCTGCAGCAATGTGCAGTACAACAAAAAGATGGTGTTTTTAGAGAATTAAATCATGTAAACCTATTCTGGTACAACCTCAAAATACAATTATGAACCTGAAGATGAGAATAATATGAGGTCTTTAACGTTGTGAAACGGTCACAGTTTGTATGACAGTAAGCATGATCGGCAAAAATTCCTCTATGCAGGAAAAACCCTGAAATCTCAATGAAGGAATATTTATTGCACAACTGTTGTATTACACTTTTAGTTTAAGTGAGTTATTATTTGTATTTT
>CM042426.1:253172-268172 GCA_023631565.1 Gymnocephalus cernua | reverse complement strand
GACGGCTCTGACCACCGACCAGACGGCTCTGACCACCAACCAGACGGCTCTGACCACCAACCAGACGGCTCTGACCACCAACCAGACGGTTCTGACCACCAACCAGACGGCTCTGACCACCAACCAGACGGCTCTGACCACCAACCAGACGGTTCTGACCACCAACCAGACGGCTCTGACCACCAACCAGACGGTTCTGACCCACCAACCAGACGGTTCTGACCCACCAACCAGACGGCTCTGACCACCGACCAGACGGCTCTGACCACCAACCAGACGGCTCTGACCACCAACCAGACGGCTCTGACCACCAACCAGACGGCTCTGACCACCAACCAGACGGTTCTGACCCACCAACCAGACGGCTCTGACCACCAACCAGACGGTTCTGACCACCAACCAGACGGCTCTGACCACCGACCAGACGGCTCTGACCACCAACCAGACGGCTCTGACCACCAACCAGACGGCTCTGACCACCAACCAGACGGTTCTGACCACCAACGAGACGGCTCTGACCACCAACCAGACGGCTCTGACCACCAACCAGACGGTTCTGACCACCAACCAGACGGCTCTGACCACCAACCAGACGGTTCTGACCACCAACGAGACGGCTCTGACCACCAACCAGACGGCTCTGACCACCAACCAGACGGTTCTGACCACCAACCAGACGGCTCTGACCCACCAACCAGACGGCTCTGACCCACCAACCAGACGGCTCTGACCACCAACCAGACGGCTCTGACCACCAACCAGACGGTTCTGACCCACCAACCAGACGGCTCTGACCACCAACCAGACGGTTCTGACCCACCAACCAGACGGTTCTGACCCACCAACCAGACGGCTCTGACCACCGACCAGACGGCTCTGACCACCAACCAGACGGCTCTGACCACCAACCAGACGGCTCTGACCACCAACCAGACGGCTCTGACCACCAACCAGACGGTTCTGACCCACCAACCAGACGGCTCTGACCACCAACCAGACGGTTCTGACCACCAACCAGACGGCTCTGACCACCGACCAGACGGCTCTGACCACCAACCAGACGGCTCTGACCACCAACCAGACGGCTCTGACCACCAACCAGACGGTTCTGACCACCAACGAGACGGCTCTGACCACCAACCAGACGGCTCTGACCACCAACCAGACGGTTCTGACCACCAACCAGACGGCTCTGACCACCAACCAGACGGTTCTGACCACCAACGAGACGGCTCTGACCACCAACCAGACGGCTCTGACCACCAACCAGACGGTTCTGACCACCAACCAGACGGCTCTGACCCACCAACCAGACGGCTCTGACCCACCAATCAGACGGCTCTGACCACCAACCAGACGGCTCTGACCACCAACCAGACGGTTCTGACCACCAACCAGACGGCCGACCGTCGGCAGTAAAGCCAGTCGGGCTGATCAGTCTCTCCGAGTCGGTCCAAAAAGTTCCTCAGAACACACTGACCAGACTCGAGTCACCGACCTCGCCAGACTGTCAGACGGACCATTATCTGGTTGGTGGGTCGGGGACTTTAGTGGTCTGACTGCAGATTATATCTCTGACAAGATTACAGTTTCTCAGATTCCTTCAAATACACCGAATTCAATCAAAATCTGAGTACAGTGTTTTATGTTTGTGCTTTTCAACCATGCAGCAGCCTGCCTGCTGATCTGAAGTGTGCACTGGCATTATGTTCTTTTATTTAATGAGTAGAGTGTTGAGTTGTGTGTGTCCCCATCTGTGGTATATAACCTATTTTCTACCCTTCTATCACTCTGTAGAGCGCTACACATGACTTATGTCTGAGACTGTGCTCTTGGACGACCAGCATTTTGCTCTGAAGCCAAACAAGCTAATCACGATGCCCTTCTTGCTCACTTAACATTTCTGTTATCTGCAGGAATGAGCTTGCAGATTGACCTCTACTGTGGAAATGTGCTCTTTTCTTTATCGCCACAGAAGGCGACCTCTGAAAATGCCAATCTGTGATCATTATGCCGTGCCCTCGTCACCGACCATTACATATTACTCCAGCTCTCATTTGTGTACGTCAGGGTGCTACAGAGTATGAGGAGGAAACAAGATCTTCCCAAACAGCTCTTAATTTATACTTTATTAATCCTGCAAGGGGGAATTACAATGTTTTCACTCTGTTTCACTATTATTACACATTACACACAGGCCTGGATTACACACACATGCTCAGTACCTCTACATGCACTAATGGAGATGTCAGAGTGGGGGGGGGGCTGCCCAAGGAAAGGCCCCCTGAGCAGCTGGGGGTTCGGTGCCTTGCTCAAGAGCACCTTGGCAGTGCTCAGGAGGTGAACTGACACTTACTTTTGACTCATTATGGCTACAGCTGTGAATAACTAGAAGACAGTTGATGCACACAATGAAAATATTGCGATTAGCTAATCGTGTAGACCGCGGTTAATCAAATGTGAAATATTTAGTTGAATGTTTGGTGTGATTTGATTTTACATTTTGTATTCCTCTTCATTATTACAGGGTTCAACGCTAAGGTTTTTCTTTAGGTTCATCAATGATGATAAATGATCTGAAGTCTGTAATATGTAATGTTGTAGTGTCTTGAATATCTTTGAGAACGTCATCTTGTGGCTTCGGGAAACACTGATACACATTTTTCACTATTTTCTGACATTTTATAGACCAAACAACTGATCCATTCATCCAGAAAATAATCAATAGATCAATCAACAATGTAAATAACCGTTAATTGCAGCCCTACATGTGTTCATAAAGACAGTGCAGCTGAAATGATTACATATGGTGGTCATACAAGAACGTGCTCACCTGAGAAAAAGAGAAAAAGCCCATGCGTACTCACCACTGGAGCAGTCCGGCCCCCCCCAGCCGGGCTCACACTGGCAGGTATCAGGAGAGACACACCGTCCGTGGGCGCACTCTTCAGTACACAGCGCTGAGGAGGAAGAAGACGACATCAAGATTAATATCAAATACATCGGGCTCGCTCTGGCCGTGTCGTCCAGCACTACTGTCTGAAAACTAGGAGTTATTTTTGATCAGGACATATATTATATTATACATATATATACATATATATATATATATATATATATATATATATATATATATATATATATATATACGCCGACTAAAAACAAGCCTTTTATTGATTCGTGTAGAGGTCACGATTTCCTCGTTTATTTCGTGTACAGGTCACGATTTTCAAACGGGACCATTTCATGAACTGCCATGACACTGGGCTGCTCTGGGGGACGCCACAACGGGGGAAATGAAACGCCACAACGGGGAAATGAAACGCCACAACGGGGGAAATGAAACGCCACAACGGGGGAAATGAAACGCCACAAGGGGAAATGAAACGCCACAACGGGGGAAATGAAACGCCACAACGGGGGAAATGAAACGCCACAACGGGGAAATGAAACGCCACAACGGGGGAAATGAAACGCCACAACGGGGAAATGAAACGCCACAACGGGGGAAATGAAACGCCACAACGGGGAAATGAAACGCCACAACGGGGAAATGAAACGCCACAACGGGGGAAATGAAACGCCACAACGGGGGAAATGAAACACCACAGCGGGGGAAATGAAACGCCACAACGGGGAAATGAAACGCCACAACGGGGGAAATGAAACGCCACAACGGGGAAATGAAACGCCACAACGGGGAAATGAAACGCCACAACGGGGAAATGAAACGCCACAACGGGGAAATGAAACGCCACAACGGGGGAAATGAAACACCACAACGGGGGAAATGAAACGCCACAACGGGGGAAATGAAACGCCACAACGGGGAAATGAAACGCCACAACGGGGGAAATGAAACGCCACAACGGGGGAAATGAAACGCCACAACGGGGAAATGAAACGCCACAACGGGGGAAATGAAACGCCACAACGGGGGAAATGAAACGCCACAACGGTGGAAATGAAACGCCACAACGGGGGAAATGAAACGCCACAACGGGAAAATGAAACGCCACAACGGGGGAAATGAAACGCCACAACGGGGGAAATGAAACGCCACAACGGGGGAAATGAAACGCCACAACGGGGGAAATGAAACGCCACAACGGGGAAATGAAACGCCACAACGGTGGAAATGAAACGCCACAACGGGGGAAATGAAACGCCACAACGGGGGAAATGAAACGCCACAACGGGAAAATGAAACGCCACAACGGGGGAAATGAAACGCCACAACGGGGGAAATGAAACGCCACAGCGGGGGAAATGAAACGCCACAACGGGGGAAATGAAACGCCACAACGGGGGAAATGAAACGCCACAACGGGGAAATGAAACGCCACAACGGGGAAATGAAACGCCACAACGGGGGAAATGAAACGCCACAACGGGGAAATGAAACGCCACAACGGGGAAATGAAACGCCACAACGGGGAAATGAAACGCCACAACGGGGAAATGAAACGCCACAACGGGGGAAATGAAACACCACAACGGGGGAAATGAAACGCCACAACGGGGGAAATGAAACGCCACAACGGGGAAATGAAACGCCACAACGGGGGAAATGAAACGCCACAACGGGGGAAATGAAACGCCACAACGGGGAAATGAAACGCCACAACGGGGGAAATGAAACGCCACAACGGGGGAAATGAAACGCCACAACGGTGGAAATGAAACGCCACAACGGGGGAAATGAAACGCCACAACGGGAAAATGAAACGCCACAACGGGGGAAATGAAACGCCACAACGGGGGAAATGAAACGCCACAACGGGGGAAATGAAACGCCACAACGGGGGAAATGAAACGCCACAACGGGGAAATGAAACGCCACAACGGGGAAATGAAACGCCACAACGGTGGAAATGAAACGCCACAACGGGGGAAATGAAACGCCACAACGGGGGAAATGAAACGCCACAACGGGAAAATGAAACGCCACAACGGGGGAAATGAAACGCCACAACGGGGGAAATGAAACGCCACAGCGGGGGAAATGAAACGCCACAACGGGGGAAATGAAACGCCACAACGGGGGAAATGAAACGCCACAACGGGGAAATGAAACGCCACAACGGGGGAAATGAAACGCCACAACGGGGGAAATGAAACGCCACAACGGGGGAAATGAAACGCCACAACGGGGGAAATGAAACGCCACAGCGGGGGAAATGAAACGCCACAGCGGGGGAAATGAAACGCCACAGCGGGGGAAATGAAACGCCACAGCGGGGGAAATGAAACACCACAGCGGGGGAAATGAAACGCCACAACGGGGGAAATGAAACGCCACAGCGGGGGAAATGAAACGCCACAGCGGGGGAAATGAAACGCCACAACGGGGGAAATAAAACGCCACAACGGGGGAAATGAAACGCCACAACGGGGGAAATGAAACGCCACAACGGGGGAAATGAAACGCCACAACGGGGAAATGAAACGCCACAACGGGGGAAATGAAACGCCACAACGGGGAAATGAAACGCCACAACGGTGGAAATGAAACGGCACAACGGGGGAAATGAAACGCCACAACGGGAAAATGAAACGCCACAACGGGGGAAATGAAACGCCACAACGGGGGAAATGAAACGCCACAACGGGGAAATGAAACGCCACAACGGGGAAATGAAACGCCACAACGGTGGAAATGAAACGCCACAACGGGGGAAATGAAACGCCACAACGGGGGAAATGAAACGCCACAACGGGAAAATGAAACGCCACAACGGGGGAAATGAAACGCCACAACGGGGGAAATGAAACGCCACAACGGGGGAAATGAAACGCCACAACGGGGAAATGAAACGCCACAACGGGGGAAATGAAACGCCACAACGGGGAAATGAAACGCCACAACGGGGGAAATGAAACGCCACAACGGGGGAAATGAAACGCCACAACGGGGGAAATGAAACGCCACAGCGGGGGAAATGAAACGCCACAGCGGGGGAAATGAAACGCCACAACGGGGAAATGAAACGCCACAACGGGGGAAATGAAACGCCACAACGGTGGAAATTAAACGCCACAACGGGGGAAATGAAACGCCACAACGGGGGAAATGAAACGCCACAACGGGGGAAATGAAACGCCACAACGGGGGAAATGAAACGCCACAACGGGGGAAATGAAACGCCACAACGGGGGAAATGAAACGCCACAACGGGGGAAATGAAACGCCACAGCGGGGGAAATGAAACGCCACAACGGGGGAAATAAAACGCCACAACGGGGGAAATGAAACGCCACAACGGGGGAAATGAAACGCCACAACGGGGGAAATGAAACGCCACAACGGTGGAAATTAAACGCCACAACGGGGGAAATGAAACGCCACAACGGGGGAAATGAAACGCCACAACGGGGGAAATGAAACGCCACAACGGGGGAAATGAAACGCCACAACGGGGAAATGAAACGCCACAACGGGGGAAATGAAACGGGACGGTGGTAGTTAGAAAAAGAAGAACGGGGAAAGGAACTGCAACAGGCGGGACCTGGTCCCCGGTCTCCTGGGTGAAGGTCCTGTTGTTGTTTGACCCGTCCACCCCCCCGACCAACCTCCCTACGAGGATTTTGGGCCTTTCCTACTACTCGCTACCGTAGTCGTGCTGTGATCACGAAAGATGCTTCCCATTGAAATACATTAGTTTAAATAACGTGTTCTGTACACAAATCAACAGATTCAATAACGTGACGATTTCACGACCTGCCGTGGGACCGGGCCGCCATCTACTGTCGCTAACGCACGGACTCTGGAGAAGGAGCTCAGACAGCCACACTGAACAAACATCTGAACTCTCCCTTTAACGCTGCACATGAAAGAAGGGTCACTTAGGGAGTCTGTGCACATCTCCGCCGTGCTGTTATGGTCTCAACTGTTTGCGTTTCGACAATTTAATATCTCAACGAGGCACAGATGAATCCATCAAGCGTACAAATTGTGAATGGTTGTTATTATTTATGTATTCCACGCCCTAAAAAACTTAGATATGGCGAGATGCTGCGAGCCAGTCTTCTGATAGTGTGTACAGCACATTATCTGCTCCTGTACAGCAAACAGAAAAGACGGCACTGACATCTTCATTTTCACCTTACGCTTCCCCAACCGGTGTAATATTTCATCAGGACACAACCTTACAGCCGAGAGCTGCCATAAATATCAGGTTGATAACAAACGACTCTATCACAGCGTAATAAATGATGTTTTCACAGGGCTGCCATGTCTCATGTTGAGCAGCCATTAGCTCAGAGGCCGGAGGAGGCCACGGGAAGGTGTGAGGAAGAGGACGAAGAGAGAAAGAGGAATAATGTAATGAAGAAAGGCAGAGACACAGACTAAAGCAAAGACAGAGAAAGCAATAAAGACAAGAATAATAACACCTAAAAGTGAATCTGAAAACATCCGTCCCGCTGACTTCAAACAGTAACATGTACAACGTTAAACCCGATGGCACCTCAACATGACTTCTAATATAAAACTTGACTTTTTCACTTGCAATTATTATGTCATTTGTCATCATCACTGAGCAGCTGTAATATTTATAATGCAATGTACTGCACAGTATCTATCCATAATGTCTAAAGGCTAAATGTCTGACACACCAACCCGATGTGAGTGTGTTAATTTACATTTAAATACCGATGCTAGTATCCGTTATCGGTCCGATGCCATGAGCATGTACTCGTACTTGTAGTCATACAATGACTCTGATACTACCACACCCGATACCAGCTCATAGCAATGTGACAATAAGTTCTCCGTCGAGCAGGTACAGGCGATGGAAGAGCAGCAATGCCAGCAAAAAATAACTAGGCTCTTGCCCAATGCATGATTGCAGTTGCCGACCAGCCATTGTCAGTCGTTAATAATACTATTACTGCGTTTCCACGTCTTCCCAGTGTACTGGAGCAGCCTGTTGCCCGTAACCTTGACCGCTGATATTTGGCGTGGCGGTGTTAACGCTCTGTATAAAGTACATGGATCCATAGAGCATTTGTGTTGAATGTTTTTGCCAAGATTAAGTCTTTAAAATGTCTCTATGGATATCATTGTTCATAATAAAGATGGACACAACAAGCACTGAGTCATATTAAAGTCTTTAACTCTTTGGGCAACGTGACATCATGACTTCGTGTAAATATGCACGCCACTTTCTAAAGCCAAGTGGCGTGTTTTGAGCTATCTGCGTGTATGTCTACGCCGTATACAGCGGACGGGTCGGGTTTTGGAAACATGACACGCAGGACACGATCCCCGGTCTCCTGGGTGAAAGTCCTGTGTTGTCACTCGCAATCACAAGGTAATGTAAGTCAATGGAGGCCAAACGGCGTTAAATAAACACGCTAAAAAACAAGTATGTGTCTTGATAACACGCCAATAATGGCATATGAATTGGCGTGTCTTACATACGCCACTTCATGACATCAGTCTGATTTGGGCAACAATATCCACAAGCGACTGTGATTGGATCGTACTTCAACAACTCCGCTAGCTCAGCCTCGTTCGACACGCATGATGACGAGTTTCCATCCCAATCAAATGTAGTGAAAACTTTAACAGAATTTACAGAAAATCTGAAAAAGAAAATGCTAATTAATGTGTTTTTCCATCCACTGCTGTTATGTGTATATTAGGATTTTAGGTGGCTGTGGATTGAGCGTTTTGATACTTTCACAGTATTCATAGTACCTTGACCTGCTTTATAATAAAAAAAGACAGTAGCTATGTTTCCATCCACATGTTTTCATCCAAATTAAGTGATATCGAATGAAAAATGCCTTCTGGAAACAGTAAAATTCGATTGAATTTCATGAATATCGATTCAAAGGAAATACGTTCGGTCTCATCGGATTTTATCTCATGCGATAAACGTTGATGGAAACGTTATTTGCCGAATAAATAATGAATTGCGATTAAGTTTTGGGTCATTTTATGGTTGCAACCAAAAAACGAAGAAGAAGAAGTTTTAGGTCATTTCCGCCCAGTATTTCCGCTCTGGTTGCACACATGGCGGGCGTCAACAAAGACACAAACGAGGAGACGAGAGACTTTTTGAATTTAATTTAAGAGCAAAATATAAAGAAATGCCATAATTTATCAGGAACTCATGAAGGAAATGGCCAACAAAGGTTAAGACAAGCCGTGGGACGTAAAGTGAAGGCGCTCAAACAGCGACACGCGTCTCAGAGAAGAGAGTCGTCTCGCAGCGGTGGTCATTCGTCGGCAGACGCCGTGATCCATTTTGTCTGGCAAAACTTTGTTCGCAAATGTTTGCTTGAATGCGATTCAGTGCGAAAATGAACTGAAACACCTTAAAATGTCTCAGATCAATTCGATATTTACCAGTTTGACCGCTAAACAGCTTTTTATTCTCTGTAACGGCGTTGGATGGAAACACACTTTCACCGACTTTATTCACACGAGTTCTTTTACCGAACTTCAGATAATTCGATTGACAAGTGGATGGAAACTTAGCTACAGACATCTAACTTTGTACAGTACGGGACCTTTAGAGCACCGACCATGGACCTTAGATCACTAATTAACACGTTTATGTAGTTTAATTCACTTCATTTAGAAGTTATTTCTTGTTTGTTTAATCTGTACACACATGTTGAAATGGCAGTTTGTTGTTACACAGGGCGTTACGTGCTGGAACTATATCTGACTTTGTGGAATATTGCCGTAATTATAAAGTTGCCAAGCCAACAGGGGAGAGAGTAAATGGAGTCAGAGTGGCGAGGTGTCCAGGGTGTACTCTGCCCAATGCATGCTGGGAAAGGCATTAACTGTAAACAGTCCCACAGCTCAAAAATAATAATTTGAAAAAGATAAAAAAGCTATAAAAACACTGCAACCCTAAAAGCCCTTATGTTGCTTAATGGGAGGAAAACCCAAAGCGCAGACGATCAACAGCTTGTTGAAAGTGAAAACTTTATCCACACGGCTGCAGCTCACGCTGCGGGATCACTCGCGTTTCACCGCATGAATCCTGCATCGTACGTCAGGTCTGGGACTGTGCAGGGAGAAGACGGGCTGACAGCTCGGAGACTTAAGCTCCTCCATCACAGAGACGCAGAGACAGATTTGGAGATTCCTCTCCAACTGAAACACGCTCACGAGCTCCACGTCAATAAATAAATATACGTTCGCATGAATGAACAAGTTCCTCTTCACCTTCACCGTCTGCATGACTGCAATCTGCCGCCGCTCGCGACTGGAATGCTTCTTACACCGGACCGTTTCATCTGTCCAAAAACGCCGTCTCGCAACCAAGAAAATGATAGTTCAACGCTGCCCCCCCCACCCCCCACCTGCTTTGTATAAAACAGTGGTTGGCGTATTTTCTAGACATAGTTATGCTTAGGGATCGTTTGGGTTTCTTCCGATACTAAATCAATACTTTTGAAACGGTGCCAGTGCCTGAACTGAAATATATATAATATATTTATAATGTATATGATATAAAATATAAAAAAGGAGCTCAAAACGACAGTCGGAGACGTTAAAGAACGGCTTGTTTATCGCTAATATGGTCAAAATGAAATGATTGATTAATAAAGTAATAACAATAACTTATAACAATGACTTATTTCACCAGTAAATTGCTGTTAAACAACAAAAACGAGCACCAGATGGGAAAAGGGTATTTTACAATAACTTTGAATGCACCACGAGTCTGGCGAGTTTCACGTGAACGCACCGTCAGTGTCCAACGTCGTCAGCTGCGGTCAGACTGTTAACGCCTCGCTGTTGGAAACCTCTACAGGAAATACAGACGCACTTTACACCGCTTAACGTCAGCTGGCAGCATTTTAACCGCCGTGTTTAATCCAGCCGCTAGCTAACGGTAACGTAGCGCCCCGCGCAGCGTCAGGCACCGACACGAGGAACCGAAAGTTTCGTTCTTATTCGGTCTCGTTACTACCGTTTACGCCGGTTAGCACCGCGTTTTGGTACCCGACCCCAGTGATGCTCGAGCTCTCTACAGCAAGAACAAACAAAGTCAAGTCATCAACTCTCAGCCAATGGGAACGCTCAGCAGCACAAAGGAGAGAGACGAGGCAAGGTGTGATTTCTGCTTGTTTGTTTTCCTCAAGACTGTAGGGGGGGGGGGGGAGAGGAGGGGGGGGGGTTCTCTGTTCTATGCACCATCGGACACTGACTGTCACACATTGTGGAGTTTGTTCTGTATGTCTGAATGATGAATGGTGCTAATAATAAAACATTGATCTCACGTCATCATTTCCCAGCTAAACATTTTCAGGTTTCTCCGTTCTTATGACACACGTACCGTAACGTGTACTTCTGACATATACTTAGACTGCTTTTACCCTATAAACCTTCAACAATTAATGCTAAGAGTCTCCTCAGCTAAGCCATCTACCTGTCTCTTAGACCCCATCCCAACGAGGTTACTTAAAGAAGCGCTACCACTGGTTAACATTTCATTATTAGATATGATTAATATGTCCTTATTAACAGGTTATGTACCACAGTCATTTAAAGTAGCTGTGATTAAACCTATTCTGAAAAAACCCACCCTCGATCCTGAGGTCTTGGCTAACTATAGACCAATATCTAATCTTCCCTTCCTCTCCAAAATCCTTGAGAAGGTAGTTGCTAATCAGTTATGTGATTTCCTACATAGCAATAGTGTATTTGAGGACTTTCAGTCAGGATTTAGAAAGCATCATAGCACAGAGACGGCACTGGTGAAAATTACTAACGACCTTCTAATTGCTTCAGACAAAGGACTTGTTTCCATACTTGTCTTACTAGATCTTAGTGCTGCCTTTGACACTATTGACCATACCATCCTGTTACAGAGACTGGAACACTTAGTTGGTATTACAGGAATCGCACTGAGCTGGTTTAAGTCCTATTTCTCTGATCGATCTCAATTTGTTAATGTTAATGACAAATCCTCCAAGTACGCTAAAGTTAACCATGGCGTTCCACAAGGCTCAGTGCTTGGACCAATTCTATTCTCCTTATATATGCTTCCTCTAGGTAATATTATTAGGAAACACTCAATAAACTTTCACTGTTATGCAGATGACACCCAATTATACTTATCAATCAAACCAGATGAAATCAGTCAATTAGCTAAACTTCAAGCATGTATTACAGATATAAAATCATGGATGACCTACAACTTTCTGATGCTAAACTCAAGCAAAACTGAGGTGATTGTGCTGGGTACTAAACACCTCCGATCCTCAATATCCAAAGATATAGCTACCTTGGATGGTATTGCCCTGGCCTCCAGCACTACTGTCAGAAATCTAGGAGTTAATTTTGACCAGGATATATCCTTTAATGCCCACTTAAAACAAACCTCAAGAACAGCCTTTTTTCATCTTCGTAACATTGCCAAAATAAGGAACATCCTGTCTCAGAATGATGCTGAAAAACTAGTCCATGCCTTCGTTACTTCCAGGCTGGACTACTGTAATTCCTTACTATCAGGATGCTCAAACAAGTCACTTAAGACTCTCCAGCTGATCCAGAATGCTGCAGCTCGTGTACTGACAAGAACTAAGAAAAGAGATCATATTACTCCCGTCTTAGCTTCTCTGCATTGGCTCCCTGTAAAATCCAGGATTGAATTTAAAATCCTCCTCCTGACCTACAAAGCTCTAAATGGTCAAGCACCATCGTATCTCAAAGAGCTCATAGTACCTTACTGTCCCACTAGAGCACTGCGCTCCCAGAATGCTGAGTTACTTGTGGTTCCTAGAGTCTCTAAAAGTAGAATGGGAGCCAGAGCCTTCAGCTATCAGGCTCCTCTCCTGTGGAACCAGCTCCCAGTCTGGGTCCGGGAGGCAGATACTGTCACCACATTTAAGAGTAAACTTAAAACTCTCCTCTTTGATAAAGCTTATGGTTAGGGAGTGAGGAGTTGTAGTATCTGCCAAGCCCGGCCCACCTGCTTCTCTGTCCTAGAAATGCTTGTTACTAACCTAGCTCTGGGGAGCTTGCTCCCCGGAGTCTTTCTGTTTCTTTTTCACCCAGGATGAAATCCTGGGATTAGGATGGCACCAAAATCTTGGTTCCAGCTGTTGCCGTGGTTCTGCTGAGAAATACCCTGCTATGCCGTGCTGCTCCCTGCACTACTACACCCACTTTTTCTAAACACTGTTTATTTACTATACTGTGATGCACCCCAACGGCCAGCAGACACCTCCTACCAAGAGCCTGGGTCTGTCTGAGGTTTCTTCCTAAAAGGGAGTTTTTCCTTGCCACTGTTGCACTAGTGCTTGCTCTTGGGGGGACTTGTTGGGTTTTTTGTAAATTATAGTGTGGTCTAGACCTACTCTATCTGTAAAGTGTCTTGAGATAACTCCTGTTATGATTTGATACTATAAATAAAATTGAATTCTCTGGTTATACGTGATGACTGATGTCTGTGTTAAACTAGATGTACTTCTCTGGTTATACGTGATGACTGATGTCTGTGTTAAACTAGATGTACTTCTCTAGTTATACGTGATGACTGATGTCTGTTAAACTAGATGTACTTCTCTGGTTATACGTGATGACTGATGTCTGTTAAACTAGATGTACTTCTCTGGTTATACGTGATGACTGATGTCTGTTAAACTAGATGTACTTCTCTGGTTATACGTGATGACTGATGTCTGTTAAACTAGATGTACTTCTCTGGTTATACGTGATGACTGATGTCTGTGCCCTCCTCTCCTTCCCTTAAGTGGCTTTGTCACTTGTGAGGCCGCCATTTTAAATAAGAACCTGTTGTTAATTACTTGCCTGTAAAAATAAAGGTGACATGATGGGGCTTCATGCGAACGCACACACACACACACACACACACACACACACACACACACACACACCCACACACACAGACACACACACACACACACACACACACACACACACACACACACACACACACACACACACACACACACACACACACACACACAGACACACACACACACACACACACACACACACACACACACACACACACACACACAGACACACACACACACACACACACACACACACACACACACACACAGACACACACACACACACACACACACACACACACACACACACACACACAGACGCACACACACACACACACACACACACACACACAGACGCACACACACGCACACACACAGACACACACACACACACACTTTCAAACACTGTTAAAACAACTAGCTGTTTTCAGGCTATGGAGGAGTGAAATCAGCACAGTGCACAGAAAGTGAAGTGCTGAGTTTTGAAAGTTGCAGGAAGTGTGCGAGCCGGGAGGAAAAGTGACTTCAGTGGAAACACGAATCAGACCGGTCTCGGTAAAGCCATTTTCTGGCGCTTTAGCCACAGAGGGGTCGTCCCGGAGGGGTTAACATTTTACAGCTTTTTTCATGCATTAGGACAGGAATCCTCCGGCCACACACACTTGGCACAGCACGGCGAGATAAGACTTCTGCTAGAGGAGGGGGGGCTGTAAGCGTTACATTACTGTAAACATGACCGGCATAAACAGCCGAATGTCGTGACCGTTTTACAGCTGTAAAGATTAATCAATTAACTATTTTTAATAATTGATTTAAATGTGGCCGGTTAGCTCAGCTGGTAGAGCAGGTGCACATGCTTACTCCTCGACGCAGTGGTCGCAAGTTTGACTCCGACCTGCGGCCCTTTGCTTCATGTCATCCCCCCCACCCCCTCTCTGTTAATAAGAGAGCCAAAGACACATGCCGGTGGGGGGAGTGGTCAGCTGAATGACATGTAATGCTTGTGTGATCCTGAAGGAGATACACAGTTCTAATCATCGTCCAGAAGCAGCTACGAGGAGGATTACATCAGCAACGGGTACAGAGAGATTAATAGATATCAGATTAATTAATTGCTTCCCTAATTTCAGCTATTGTCTCGGCACGCTGAAGCAGCCTCCGGCGCCCTCGAATCTCTGGATCTGCTGCGGCAGGAAGAACGAG